>CM032639.1:25609375-25742028 GCA_019097785.1 Fraxinus excelsior | reverse complement strand
ACAGAGAGACATGCTTGATGAGCAGCTAGTCAGCCTCCCCCTGTGCTTGGGTTATGACAGAGAACCAGCTATATGCACGCATAGGAAGGGTTGAAGTACTCGTATGGGTTAGGAACCAATTGAGCGACATTAGACCTTCGTTGGACAGTCGAAAGGGACATGTTGTTACCAATAGAGCATTGCTATGATATGAGGACTACAATAAGGATACAATAACAACTCTAAGCTGAAGAGCTATTGAGGAAATCGCTGTAAAAGCTTCATATGCTAATTCGTGTGCATTGGCTATGAGTTCTAACATTACTTTGGAGGTCCGTTAACTAGAAATACAATCATGGGTGAGGGTGATGCCACATAGTTGGAAGAGTGAGGTGTTCACTAAAATTATATATCACAAGTGCACGGATGCATTCATGTAATAAAGTGGACTTGTGAGTCCGAATATCGATCCTTCGAGGAGTGTTTTTTTTTTTTTTTTTATACACAATTGTTGACTCAATTTTAACAATTGAAAACACACAATTTGAGTTAATATGTGAGACGAAAAAGAAAATGATTTTGAAGATCAATTAAAATAACAATTATGAAAGAGAAGGAAATTCGAATTATAAATGAGTTGGGATTTACGATATCACTTAACCGTCATTTATTTAATATCGTAATAAATCGAAAATGCAAATTACCAACTTAAAATGTTAGGTCCAATTTTTCAAGTTTAGTTAATTACCTCATTCGAGCGAATTTAACCATAATTGATTGGTTTTACCCACTATGCCTCTATGTTGATAAAAATCCAACCAACTAAATTAAATCGTAATGAAAATACTCAATGAGTCACCTAGAATTTGGAGTACATCTATATCTCCTAAAACAATCTAATACATTAATTATTTTGGTCAAAAATGCACAACAGTCTCTCAATGATTGCACAAACCATCTAACTCAATCATTTATTGGCTACATACATGATAAAAATTGAAGCACAATAATAAATGCACAATAATCATAGTAATTAAAGCATTAACCGAAGAATATTGACATTAATGAAACTTAGGTCAAGTTATACCATAAATCTCAACATTAAACATTTAGCCCATTGTAAAATAAAAGCACAGAAAGGAAATAAAGATAGAACTCATTACAAAATGAATGAGATAATAAAAAAAATTCAAGATCATGGAAGAAAACATCCCTTGAGTATATTCTAGGAGATAGGATGGATTAAACTTTTGAATATTCCTTTCAAACTCCCAAATTTTGCTAGATATTCTCTCATTCTTCTTGCCTCGTTTCCCTTTGAAATGTTCTCATATGATTCTTGCTCTAAAATTGAATAAAAATTGGTATTTAAAGAACCGAAAAAAGTCTCAGGTGAAATTGTAGAAGAAGTCCCGAAATTTACTCGAAATAGGCAAAATTGCCCAACCAGAATGCCCGCGCATGCGCACCATGTAACAATTTTGGTCTCGGTATATTAAACACTCTTCCCGCTCGAGCACCACATTAAGCCCGTGCGCGAGCACGAGCTTTCTTCTTTTCTTTTGTTCATCTTAGTCCTCCATATTATTGCATGATAAGTCCCTCAACTTTGATCATGTACAACCTGGTCCTCAATTTTTGATCTTTATATAAATTTTGCCCTCCAAAATTTGCAACCCAAGGTCTTCAACTTTCTAACTTGTGCAAAATGGACCATATCTTCATGTTTTTGTACACTTTTGATCCATTTTTCTCTCATTCTCTCATTTTTACCTTATTCTCTTTTCATTTGGGTTTATGATATACAAAAGTAATAATAACATAATTGTGAGTATAAATTCGATCATGTAATTAATATTTAAGCTTATTTAGATATTAAATAAGTGTGCAAAAATACATTTATCATGAGGCAATACGTTGATGTTGTAATAACGTGTATGCTATAAATGCACTTCTAATTGGTCATGTACTGACGAATGAACCTAATTTGACTAGACTCAAATGAAGGGCATAGCAGCAAGCTAAAATACTTGTAGAAAGTAACGAGCACAATGATTACGTTGTAGGCATGTCAATGATTCTCAATGTTTTAGACAAGAGTTAGGAAAGCTCATTTTTAGTGAGTATGCTTGAGAGAACTCGATGTTGTGCACGAGTATGCGGGTAAGCTAGAAGATGTACATTACGAATAGGCATGCGTGTTGTTACCAAGTGTAGTACATCGTAGGGTGAATTCGAGAGTTTACACGTTGTACTACCATATGGACATGGAGACTTGAAGAATGGATGTTCATATTGCCAACTCCTAGAGTTCTTTGATATTGCTAAATTTGATTTTATTTGATTTTTTTATTATTATTTTTTCACCTAAAAGCTATATATGTTCTAAACGAAGCAGCTTGAGCATAGTACGATGAATTGAAAAAAAAAAAAAAAAATACTTTCTTATGGCTTCGTCAACTTTAAGTCCTACACCTCTTTTTCATTTATACTAGTTGAGCCACGTGCAATGCACGTGTTTTATTTTTATTGGGTATTTAATAGCGTAGATATACACATATGCATGAGGATTAAATATAGTAGAATGGTCATAATTTGATTATTGCTAGTGTAATCAGATGAAATATGTAGGAGAAGCTACTGATAATCTGAATTCATCTACTTCGAAGCCCAAAAAACGTTTTCTCTGTGCAATGACTAAGTAATCTGGAACCATGAACAAAATTTAGCCTATTGAATTTAGGAAGAGAACATTGCAAATTATGAGTGAAATGGTGAAACTGAAGAAAAAGGGGAAATAAGTAGTTGAAATGAAATTCATTTGGTAAAAGGTAAAATTCACATTATTTAAAGAACATTACTTATTTCTAAGAGCAAAATAAATTGTGCTAAAAAAACTTACATGAATAATAGTCTTTTGTTTCATTGCCATCATTGAATACTGTAATTATCTAATTGACAGAAAACTCAAGTCACTAATGCACAAAAGTTATTTCCATGATTAGTTATGCATTAAATTTTATACATATAAAAGTTGATATTTTAAAAAGCTATATATAGAGTAGTTCTCTTTCTTGGTGCTGACTTTGTATAATTGTATGAAGTAATATAATTGTGAGATTTTGTAGCAAAGCATGTTCCTATACTTAATTGTGTCATATACCATATACTTATTTTTATAAAGTTAACTGTGTCATACACTATCTACAATGATATAATATGGCGTCGATACTTATATACTATGAACAATACCAAAAGAATAAATTAAGTTTTCAACAGTATATATTATATTTATTTATACAAGGACTCTCTAACATTGCTAAGAGTTATAAAAGTAAATAAAAGTTGTTGGATGTCACAAATAAGTAGTTAAAAGATAGATAAAAATTGTAAGTACTATGACACGTGTAGTTAAAAATGAGATTTGATCGCTTTTTAACAAACAAAATTTCTACCAGACAAGCGCTGAATGAATTACGAGTGCATTGTTTGTCTATTTTATTTTAATATCATGAAAGTTGCGAAAGGAAGAGAGTGAGCACCAACGATTTACTTTTTTATTATTAACATCATCAATGTAGAAGCACTTAAAGTTGGAGAAATTACAATACCATTTAAATACTTTCAAGCCAAAAGGAAAAGGAAAATGATAGGGGTACAATTTAAAGGAAATCCATCTCCAGAGGGAATTCATGTACAGTTTTCAAGGTCCTTTCCACTTTCATGCACTTGTGAGAAAGAAATGCACTTGTCTCAAGTATTGCTCCTGAAAGATCCCAGTGCTTTAATGGCTACTGCCCTTAGAATGTACTGGTGGTAGAATGCAGCAATGGCAGCTTCAATGAATGGTCCAAGCCAGAAAATTCACTGCATATTTATTTAAACAAAAGTAATAACATATATTAGTCTAAAGATCAGTAAATTTGAGTAAGACAAAATTTAAATTTTGGGAAGTCTCTCACTAAACATTAGACATGTACATGAACAATAAATAGTTTCAGGACAAATCTATCACAGATCCAAGGATACCACTAAATCAAGGATCAAAAGTTTTCAAATAAATATAAAATTATATGAGCGCCACAAATGGGTCTTAATTCAGAAAATCAGATCATATGTTAGGAACAAGCGAATCTACATCGAACAAAACGTATAATATGCAAAGAAACTTACATTAAAAAATTAATTCTTCCCAAAAGAGAGGAATTCATTTCCTAATAGAAACGCAAAACACAGCACACACCCCAGGACAAATATGCATCAAGAAAAGTAAACATTACATAGAGAAAGATGGTAGATTTTTAGTACGCTAATTACCTTTTTATAAAAGAGAGGAAGAAAAGAGAGCACACAGAATCGAGAATGTTATCCAGTGAGATCTATATAAGATTTAATTGGTTAAGCTTTGGGCACTTTTAAGAGGTTGAAGATTATTACAAATATGAATGCTGAACAATAGCAACAAATAATAAAAAAATGAGACAAACAAGAGCTCATTTACCCTTCTGTTTTTTTTATAATTTCACGAACAACAATGTCAAAGACAATGATTTTTAATCTGGAATCCAATTTCTTCACACTACTTGTGCATTAATTTAAAGTTCAAGATGTCGTGTCACTGAGTAAAGTGTGGTCCAAAACTTCCTAGACGAAACCTGAATGCAGCTGAAACATTTACTTTGACTATCTAAATAAAATCTAACTTCAGAAAAGGTGCAGAAAAAGCAAAAGAAGAAGATAGCGCAATGTCAGATCCTATGAAAACAAGTAAATAAGTTTAGGCAAGGAAAGAAGTTGCAGATACCTTGGTATGAAGATTGATGAAATATCCATTAATGATTACAGAAGGTGTGAACCTGCACTCCTACAGTCACAATTATGGTTCCTTTGGAGGAAATACTCTTCAAATGCTTTTCCTGGGTTCTTCAAATACTATGCAACAGCCTCAGTTTAGTCCTTGTTTTGAATCAGGTAACAATTCATAGCAAACTTTAAATGGAGCTCACATGCATTCTGTAAATTTCCCAAATGTTGTTATGTGGCAACTAACTCTTTCTATGAATGCATATGCAAATGATTTACAAAGCTATGTTGAGAAAATTATATAGGACTTGATGTTGAACCAGTTTAGTGGGGGCATCTGGTGAGGGCGGCATGACGGGTATTAGGACTGTGAGGCATTAACTCCTTCAGGAAGGGAGATGGCATAATTTTTGGAGTATCTCATGCCTAGTTGTAGCACTTCATCACATATCATAGGCAAAACATTGGAACCTTTTTGTCTACTTGTTGTATCAAACCATGAGTAGTTTGATGGCAGATAAATGATTTCATCTATATAGAGGAAAACATAAACAACAGTGAAGCTTCAGCTTTCCTTAAATTCTAATGGAAACAGAATGACAGTTTGACCTTGTTGAATTCTATATATTCTGACAATAAGACATAAGAATGTAGTTTTAGACACTTAGAAAGAATTAGCAGAAGGAATGACGCAAAGCTGACAAAGAAGAAAGAAGAAAAAAAACAAGATGAAAGGATTAACCGCCATGATTCAATAAATAGCAATACTTGGTAAGCAAGCCATTTACAGAGCTTAACCTAATTTTATATTTGGAAGCTTCATACCATTGAACAATGAACACATGTTCAGTAGCTTAAAAGAGAGAAATTATAAACAATCTATTTTGCATGATGTCATACATTTACGTTGTCATATATTTACGTTTATATCGCTCATTTGAGCTCTTCTATTTATTCGGTTAGGTGTATTTGATCTTTCACTTTCTTCCTTTTGATAGGTTTCGTTAAGCTTAAAAGTGCTTAAAAGAACTATTTCTAAATACTTTCAAGAAAGCCATTTTAGGCTTAGCCAAACATGCTATTTATCTATTTCTCCTTTTTGGACATAAGGAGTTAGAAAGTCTGACATTGACATTGCATGGGTAATGCATGTAGCATCATATGAGAGTAGAGGACTAACTGATAATTAATAAAGGTTTCATTTCACTTCTCAACACAAAAGAGAGAACAAATAATCTAAACCACCATCACGTAATGATCAAAATGACGAGGATCACATTAAAATATTACTAACAAATAAAATAATAATTACAGCAAACCTATCAAGTCTTGCACAAAGTATGAAGACAACTACTGAAAATGGCTACTGAATAAGAATTATGCACAGAAATATAATAAGCAGTAATATTCTAAACATAATATGGGCTTTTGATTTGTTTTTTGGATTTTCATTCTCCAATTAGG
This sequence comes from Fraxinus excelsior, assembly GCA_019097785.1. NCBI lineage: Eukaryota > Viridiplantae > Streptophyta > Magnoliopsida > Lamiales > Oleaceae > Fraxinus > Fraxinus excelsior. The sequence continues at coordinate 25,735,782 of CM032639.1, read as the reverse complement.
CAAAATTGAAACAAAGCCACTTTTGGGAACTGGTTACTAAGAGTAAAATCGTATTAAGGGATACAAACTGTTATCATCATTTTGAAATGGGATTTTCTTATGTGGTGATTATGGGTGAATATGGATAAATATTCATATCCCATATATGGCCTCAATAGAGTAGCTTTTTCCAAATGAGATTGCTTTATGTCATCAAACAAAACATGATGCCTGATTACTTGCTCCTAACTTTAACTGAATGTTTCAATCAAAATATTTGTTTGCCCTTCTTTACTTTGACCTGGTTTTGGATTATTTAATTGAGCACTTTGTTTTGAGGATATATATTTAAGAAATGTGCTGAAGCCTACTTATCTGAACAGACATGATATTGAGGTAAAAAATGATGAGTGGGAATGCTTATGAAGAGCGCAATTTCTGGATATGTTCACCGAGCTGACTCTATATAGAGCAAATAATGATGAGAGAAAGCTGAATTTTGCCATATGAACAATAACAATACTCACTTTATTTAGACTTTAGTTGAATTGAGCTGGATTAAAATCCAGCATGATTTTTGCCACTGTTTTTGTTAGGCTAACACTGAGTTTCTATCTTATTTTAGCAGTATGGAGATCAGTTCTGTTGGTCTAGAAGTTCCAACACTGAGGGATAGCAATCACCATAACAAAAAAAATAAGAACTGAACAAATGTTGCTTTTTAGTGCACATGATTATCAGAATAAAAGATCAGTGATAACCTTGATCTTACTTCAGCTAAATTCAGAAGTGGTGATCAGACACATGCATAGGGGCCTATTCTAAGATGAATGTAAAGCCCTGGTTGCTGCACCAGCTTAATAACCTTCACCAGATCATATCTTCCTCCAAAATAATGCTGGGGAAAAAACATAAATAAATATGTATTTTAACCCCTGAAGAAAGATTTACTGCAAATTTACTGCTCTATGTATAGTTAAGGAAAAAAATGTAAAGATATTCATAGAATGGAGGTAAAAATTATTTACTTTCCTAGGTTCAGGTTCATGCCCATTCCAGAAAACATAAGTCTGTATCACATCCAAACCACTATCTTTCGCCTTCAGAATAAGATCTGGCCATATCTGATATACCCAAAAAAAAGGGGGAAAAGAAAGCTTCATGCGACTCTTTTATGGAAAAGATATTTTCTGAAAAGTCTCCTCAATCACAGATTCTTTAAAAAGATAATATTATGCATAAATTTAAAAAAAATTCTTATTTTTGAACGAAATATTTGTCATCAATCTACGGTTAAAAAATTGGCTCTAAAATAATATATTGTCTTACTGCACTTCACAGGATGGGAATAAATAGATATTGTACTGGACATACTCGACTATATCGAACGGGACTCTACAATATATAGAATAAAAACACCTTATTTACCAGGAGAACGAAAAACAAAAGAAACAATAATATACATTTGTAATAAATATACCTCCAAGGTACTTCTTGGATAGTGGATGGAACCAGAGATGAGAATTCTCCTCTGTCCATTCACAGAAATGGAACAAATAGAACAAACTTGGTTTCTCCCTTGCTCACTAATTGATTTTTGAAAAATCTGTTCACTATCTGCAGTTTCGATGAATCTATCAATTGTTTAGGGGAAAACATTTGAGCAATGAGAACATACACGTCATTCTAAATTATTAGAAATTAAAATGCGGCTGCATGTTTTACCTCTTCATCAGCTTGGCTTCCAGTCACTGAAGCCGCATGAAAAAAGAAATAGTTAAAATTGAATACAATGAAAGAAAGCTATCGCACAGAGTTCTACAAGTTAATTTCATACTATAAGGTTTAAAACCTGTGAATACACACCTCTCTACAACTTCGCGATACTCCTAATGTATGTTTTTTCTTAAAGCCTACAATAAAAATTATTAAGAGATACTGGGAAATGGAAAGAAGAATTGGAAGAAATTGAAACCTCTCCATTATATGGTGCATCTAATTTACCTGGAACTTAGACATCTTGTCTTTGAACTTCTTCCTCAAGGCCCTAGATTCAAATGTAATGACTTCTTTCACATCATATACACCTACATAATACATGCCTTTAATTTAAGTCTTGAAAGAGATTTAAATCAACAAAAGAGACTGGCAATCACATTAAGTGATTTCCTTGAATTTTAATCTTAATCAGTTTCACAATTGTCATACTTTCTTGCGCACTATTAATCAACAACATACCAAAATATGAACACAAATATTTGATGTGACCTTAATAGTAAGGTTCCACAAATAATTTGTGAATAAAAGCAAGGACGGATAATTTCATCGAACACATAATTTTCCCTTACTGGCACATCAAGTGTGTTATGTCCCTCAATACTCAAGCCACGTATGACCATCGTCTTTATAGTCTAGAACATAATTTGCTTCACCTCTGAGTAATGACACTTGAAGTTAAAACATTTAAATCAATATTTCTCAGCTCAAAAATGGGAAAAAGATAAATTTCCACCACATGTTATATGATCAAACGATCCCAAACCTATTTAAATACAATCAATTCCCATTCAAATTCACATAATTGCCAACAATTCCTTAAAAATTATTTCATTATTCATGCAATTCATAATCATTTTGAACACAGAAAATCCAATATGTAAAAGTTTAATATGCTAACCTCTGCTGAGAAGTGCAAATCATTACTGGTGCTTGCCACCGGCTTAAATTCTTATGATGAACCTGGAAAAGAATAAATGCTACTTGACATTGTTTCTTGCTAGTAACATATGCCTTTGATCTGCATCTTTTTCCTATCTCCTGGAGCATATCAATAGACAACGAATGCAACACATTCATTTTTTCACTTTCAGGTTTAAGCTCTTTATTATTGGGGGAGACTTGGTTTTGAGAAACACCAAACTCTACCAACAAGAGAAACCAATATCACATTTAGAAGCCTCCAAAATCGTTAGACATTACAAGGAATAATTTTCATAATCACCTTTTCATCTATCGATTTTTTCCCTATTTCTTAAAAAAGTTGAGGGCAGAAGTTGGTGGTTAGATCCATTTTGACAAGAACATTTACATCTATTGAGTTTTTTACTGAACCTTGCATAAATATATTCATAACTTTCGTAATATTTCACCCTCACCCTCAATGGATAGATGGCCAGAAAGATCATTATGCAAACTTTAAAGAATATTTTCTGTTCGATGTCTGTCCATGTAATATGACAAAATATAGAAAATGAAGCTGTTTTTAGATCAGTCAAAGATATCAGGAAATTGATGTTCATATGTCAGTTAAACAAATGCAATGATAAGTCATGGAAAAGAATTTTCAAGGTTTTGAGAATATGTTGAATATGAAGTTACAAAAGCATGTCGAATATGTTGATGGCTTCTGACCATGACCTTCTTTACTAAATTGCTTTGTCACTTTCTCATGAAGAACTGCAACATCAGAATGAACTTCGGGGGGACAATTTTCATCTTGAGGATGTTCTCCATGCACAACTGAAGCACCTTTAGTGATGATTTCATCATCACCTTCAGTTTGGTTTTGAGAAACACCAAGCTCTACCAAAAAGAGAAACCAATATCACATTTAGAAGCCTCCAAAATCGTCAGACATTACAAGGAATAATTTTCATTAATCACCTTTTCATCTATCGATTTTTCCCCATTTCTCAAAAAAGTTGAGGGCAGAAATTGGTGGTCAGATCCATTTTGACAAGAACCTTTTCATCTATTGAGTTTTTTATTGAACCTTGCACAAGAATATTCATAACTTACGTAATATTTCACCCTCATCCTCAATGGATAGATGGCAGAAAGATCATTATGCAAACTTTAAAGAATATTTTTTGTTCGATGTCTGTCCATGTAATATGACAAAACATAGAACATGAAATTGTTTCTAGATCAGTCAAAGATCTCAGGAAATTGACGTTCATATGTCAGTTAAACAAATGCAACAATAGGAATACGATAAGCCATGGAAAAGAATTTTCAAGGTTTTGAGAATTTGTTGAATAGGAACTTACAAAAGCATGTCGAATGTGTTGATGGCTCCTGACCATGACCTTCTTTACTAAATTGCTTTGTCACTTTCTCATGAAGAACTGCAACATCAGAATGAACTTCGGGGGGACAATTTTCATCTTGAGGAGGTTCTCCATGCACAATTGAAGCACCTTCAGTGATGATTTCATCATTACCATTTTGATCTACAAAGCATAATTTTATTTATTTTTAATTAATCCAGAAGGTTTTCCCATCTCAAATTCAATAACATTTCTATTATTCATCCATAGAGGAGAATACAATAGCATACTGAATCCATCATAAACACCACAAAAAGAACTACTTTACAAGTTGCAAAACCATTTTCAGCTTAGTCTTTATTGTGCGAAGGTAACCCAGAAAACCCACCAATCATAAAATGATTCAAGTTTGATAATAATCTGCGGACATTTGTTTTACTTGTTCACATTGCAGGGTTTTCACAACACAAGCTATCTATATTTCCTTTTTCAGAGATAAAGAAATAATAGCACGTACCTGCGCCGAAATGAAGTGAGTGGCCAGAATTTGTTGCCAAAACAGGGTTGAAGTTCGTCGTTCCCTATGGGATCTTATGAGTTTCTATTTCCAGGTAAGGGTTTGAGTTTGTTATAGCAGGATGGGAAATAGCGTGAAAAAGGTAATCAAATTCTGAACTATGAAATAAAGAAATGGATGTGATAACCCTTACCAAAATTGCCAGAATAAGTAAATAGAAAAGAGTTTTTACAAAGATAGAGAAGAATAGTAGGCAGCAGCGCCGGAATGAAGTCGGACGCCAGAAAGTTTGGAGGTGTTGCCACGATTTCCACTATGGGGAGGGTAATGGATCTCCGCATTATGCGGAGCAGTTTCCTTACTACTCCGCATAATACGGAGTACGAGCTCCGTATTTTTGCGCAGCATCAACTCCGTGTGCGAAGCATTGCTCCGGACAATTCGGAGCAAATGCTTGATCCGCACAGTTCGGAGCAAATGTTTCGTGTTCACATCAATCATCCGCAATTTTTCTTTTAAATAATCTATCAAAAATCATGATTTTTATACGGAATTTATCTAAATCAAAAGTAAAAACACATAATCAGTAAGCAAATTCACGTGCTCAAAGTTAACCCATATATTTTATCTACAAAATCACAATAATCTCCAAAAATTTACACTTCAAATTGAATTATCAGTAGGCAAAATTTCAAAAAAAAAGATTCAAATTAATCCAGAAGACCCGTCACAAATAAAATTCAAAATTGTAAGGGAGATTGCGAAATAGATACTCACATTTGACGGGCTAGATGATGCATGAACTGGAGGTTTGTCTCCGACGATAGAGGAAATTTGTGGGTGCGGCGATGTGGGTGTCAATTCTATGAATTTTAGGAATTAATTGATGGATTTTGCAGAGGAAATAGGAAAATAGCCAGCAGTGGTGAGGCGGTTTAAATTTGTGTTAGAATTAAACGACGTCGTTTTGGTTGACGATGACGTCAGAAAACTGCCTCTTTTATATGTGTTAGGATTTAAAACAACAATAACAATACTTCTCTCATTCTATCAACTTTTTCTACACAACTAGAATGATCAACTTATGCTGCACAACTGCATGTATTGTTTCCTCTAGCTTCTCTCACTTTAATTTCTCCTTCTATCACAATATTTCTTTTTCTTGCCACAAGAATTTTATTCTTCTTTTATTTCACAAATTTAGGTTAAAACCCAAATATGTAATATAAATATATGAAACATAGTTCTAACCAATGCGTGGACATGGAAATGAGAGGGAAAAATCTTTGTCATTGAAAACATCCTCCGAATTCATATACTGATGATCACATCTCTAAATGACTGCATCTTACCAAAATCCAAACATAGACCATTCATCAAAATTGTCTCGAAGAATTTATACTCAAATGGTATCAACCAAACAGAATTTTCCAAGCTAATTCTGAATAATTATAGTCAAGAAGGTAGTTATAGAAAAATATAGATAAGACTTCCACAAATAAATATAGCAGAAAGGTATGTCCTAATATCTTTCTAACTTTTTTACTTTGCGGTAAAAAATACAAATATCAACCCACAAAATTTCCTAACCCTAAATTCAGTCGCATATAAATTGATCGAGTCATCGAAAAATTTGCCTGCTACATTTGTAAGCAACACTGCATCAACCATCAAACGCATAGAGGGTTAAAGAAAAACGGAGATAGCCAGTCGGCTTCCACTATCTGCTACTGTTAGCTGTTTTTGCCTTGTTTAAGTTGGCAATCTCTTCTATCAGTTTCCTCTCCTCGGTGCTTAGGCGCTTTGGAATCTCGACTTGCACTTTCACCAACTGGTCTCCCCTCATATTTCTTTTGTTCAAAAGGGGAACGCCTTTTTTCGCCATAACTAGCGTTGTATTAGGTTGGGTACCCGGTGGAATCTTAAGGTCGACCATCCCATCAACCGTTGGCACCTTCAATGCTGTTCCTAAAATAGCATCTATATATGAAACCTTGCAAGTATAAAGTATGTTGGTGTCATCCCGTTTCAAAACAGGATCAGCAAGAACTTGTATGCTCACAAAAAGATCCCCAGGAGGGCCCCCTCTCCGTCCGGCATTTCCCTCAGACCTGACCCTCAAACGACTACCAGAGTCGACCCCAGCAGGAACTTTCAAGCTAATCCGCTTTGACTTCCTTACTCGGCCATCACCGTTGCATGTGCTGCAAGGAGTAGAAATTTCTCCAGTCCCACCGCAAGAAGAACATGTCATTACCTGTTGGAAGACTCCAAGTGGTGTCCTTGCTGACGAGACAACTTGCCCTTGACCGCCACAAGTGCCACATGTAGTTGGCTTTGTCCCCGATTTCGCTCCTGATCCATCACAAGTGTTGCAGCTCTCAAGGCGAGTTATCTCAATCTCCTTCTCAACCCCAAATACAGCTTCTTTGAAATTCAAAACCAGATTGTAGACCTGGTCTTCACCTTCTGTGGCCCGGTTACGAGAGCCTCTTCCTCCCATGCCCATACCACCCATACCGCCAAGGCCATCAAATAATGACTCGAATAGATCAAAGGGATTGCTAAAATCCTGCCATGGAAAAGCATAAGATGTTAAAACATTTATATGTAGGAGAAACTAGTACAAGGAGCGAATTTTTCTTTATGTTCTTTTTCTTGTTGGTTCACTCTTCTAATGTATCAGAAAGACTCACCCCCGTGCCCATGCCAGCACCTTTGAGACCAGCTTCCCCATACCTATCATATATGGAGCGTTTTTCGTCATCTGACAAAACCTGTTGAACAAGTGTATATTTTTTACCAAATCCTAAATAATAGTTTCCACTGATTTGCATGATGAGCCAAGAATAGTCAACTAAATTAGTGTAGAGAAGGGGTGGTGTGGAGTACGGTAGGGTAAGGGATCAGATACTTCACCTCATAAGCATTACTAATCTCCTTAAATTTCTCTTCAGCATTAGGTTCTCTGCAGTACAGGAGAAATAAGAATACAATTGAGCGAACAGTTCCTCATTTACACAAGAGCTTCAAAAGAAAGAAGCGTTGTTATGTACTAACATAGTGCTCTATTGACTCCCTTGCTGATGAAGATTCTTGCACATATCTTGAAAGAATACGACTTGAGTGCAGAATTACGACAAGGTGAACATTTTACCACTAATGAATGTAGTATTTGTAACTTCGATTTCAGCTACTATACTAAAACCCTAGCTTGTATTACTATTAGCATGATGTAGGTAAATTTAAGGGGAGGGGGGGAGGGGGGGGGGGTATGAGGGCCTCAAAATCTAGGAGACATTTGTTCCACTACAGGGAAAGCTAAGGGGTTGTTCTCTTTACTGTTTTCGGACCATTTTCCATTTTCAATTTTTTCAAAACAATGAAAATGTGTTTTCTTTCCCATTTTCGAAAATGAATTTTTCAAAAAAAAAAAAATTCTACACAAAACTCAAAACAACTAAAAAGACGTTTTGAGCGTTTTCTTCCAAAATACGCCAAGCGAATCAAAACGCGAAAAACACCTCATTTTCCATTTCCCCCCACAATTCTTCTTCATTCTTGAGCTGAGCTACCGATCCATTTTCTAGGTTTCAATTTTCTATCAATTACTTCCTTGAAGGAAACGGGATGAAAATATAGAGTTTAAATTGAAGTTTTTTTCAAGGTTGATTGTTGTTTACTGGATGCTATTTTGACTATCATTGAGAGAAAATCAAGTATAAGAACAATGGCGATGGGTCGGAGGGAGAAAAACAGTCAATCAACGATACGAGGATCGCGTACCGCGATCGCAATTGGGATCAGAGTTTTATCCGAATGCATTTTCACCTTCTTCTTCCCCAATGGATTCCTCTCCTCTAATTCGCCTCGCCGTCTTCCAAATCCAATCTCGAGGTACCCATTCTCTCCATCAGTAGAATCTCCGTTATTTTTCTTTTATTTAACTATTTATACATTATTCTTCTCATGCGTAACTACTTAAAAATTAATTCTGCTTATGCATCTTCTAGAGAAGTTCTTATTCCGGGATTTTAAAATTAGTAATGAGTTGCAATTTGTGGGTTTCATTTGTTTTCCCGTGATTTATGTAAATTGAGGGGGCAATTAACTGAATTTTTAATTTAAGCTTTTCTTTCGTTCCATAGGCTTTTCTTTCATTTGTTTTTCCGTAGTGTTTTTGCTGCTACTTGAGATGACATAATGTAATTCTTTTAACCACATCTTCTTTTCAAATCATTTCGATTGGTGAGTCTTGTGTGATCATATGGGGTATAAATGTTGGTTTTGTATATATCAGGAGTGCTGACTTCGTAATATATATATATATATAATGAGTGAGAAAATGAAGAGGAGAAATGTGACAGAAAATGTGGGGATACCGGGGAGGAGAGTATTCTTATGAACACGGTGAGTAATGGGGAGGATTTGGGACCTATGGCCAGGCTCTCCTTCGAGACACGAAAGCCCGAATCTCTTTTGCAGCAGCTTAAGAATGTAGTAAGAAAGAAATAAGTTGAAATCAAGGATCTTTGCAAACTTCATTAAGTGGTGTTTTGGTTGACACGGAAGAGCTGAAAGGTGAACTTGCTAGTGATAATTTCAGGTTACAATTAAGTCGGTAGTTCGAAGAACTTCTTGAATCTTATTCGATTAAGAAGAATGTTACTGAAGTCATCAAAATGTCAAAGAATTGACACCATGTGAAGAAAAGAAACAGTACATTTTCTGGGATGCATTTCACCCGACAGAAACTGTAAAGATGTTATTCAGACAAAAGGCTTTCAATGGAATCAATGATGTTGTTTATCCTATGAACATAGAGCAACTTGCTAGTGTTTGATATCTGGAAAAAATTTCACAAAAATAGCATTTACTCTATATGTGAAATGTAGCCTTTTTTTTTTTTTTTTCTAATCTGATTAACTAATTGTAGTGTCTGATTTTCACTTTGAAACTCTGTAAAAGCTCTATGAAATTCATGGAGAAACTTGCAAATTTTTGTCATTGAATCAATATTGTTTATCCTATGAACATAGAGCAACTTGCAAGTCTTTTGAGTTATAGCAAAATTTGCAAAAACAAGACTAGCTCTTATTAATCTATATGTGAAATATAGCTCCTCTGTACTTTGCTTACTTTATTGGAGAGTCTGATTTTCTCTTTGTGATTCATTACAAACTACAGAAAATTCATGGGGGAATATTTGATGTCTTGATACGATGGAACTTGGTATAACTTGTCTTTGGATCTTTCTAGTAGTTGGTTCAGGTTTAAAATTTCACAATAATCAATGGCAACCTCAATTTTTATAAAACCCTTCAATCAGCCTGCAAAGGAATGCTTGACAGATTACACCTTTTTGGGCAATGCTTCACTTTGATGCAACCTTTCAAATTTTGGCAATGGAATATCAGGGTGGTTGGGAAATTGATGAGGATATTCAATTGGCAGCTTCAAGAGAGACCTTGGAGGAAGCTGGTGTGATTGGCTTGCTTCAGGTTAGTATTTTTGTTCCTTAAATAGCTTGAGCCATTTTATTTTATTTTTGTTCAATCGTGTTAAGTTCTCTAATATCGTTCAATTGCATTCTTTTTTGCAGGAAAAATTAGGGGAATGGATTTTTAAGAGCAGAAGCCAAGAAAAGTTCCATGAGGGGTCCATGTTTCCCTTGCTTGTAACCGAGGAACTCGAATTCCGTTTCACAGATGACGGTAAACGAAGCTAAAGAAGTATGTGCACATTGGTGGAGGAAGGAAGCTTTGAATGAGTGTGTTCGTCAATTAACGTGTATACAAAGGAAAGAGGAAGATCCTTTGGGGTTGTGTAGTTAAGGGAGAGGCAAAGGGAATAGAGAAAATGTGCAAAGATTTTGACTCGATTGTTTTATTCATTTATTATTCTTCTAGATTCTAACTATGTCAACATGAGCTGAAGATTAAATTTTTTTGCAACTTGATTAGGTTTGGTTGTGACTTGATGCTAGTTAATTTTTATCACAATTTACGTACAAGGACAAAAACAAGGACCTGTCAAATTTAATTTAGGTTGTGTATTTTATATCTGGAAAAAAATATTTCAAAATTCACCAACTTCAAAATTTATATATTATTTAATACTATTTTAACATTAAACTATTAAAATTTATTGAATAATCAGATTTCTTGAATAAATTATTATAAAAAAATTCTCAAAATCTCAAAGTAAACGCGTTTTTCATTTTTATGTTTTGAGAAATAAGTTTTCAGAATAACAAAAAGAACACATTTTCAACAATTTCAAAACAGACGCTCAAAACACAAAACACAAAATGAACTCAAAACTCAAAAATGAAACACAAAGAGAACAGCCCTAAGATTTCAGATGGGCATATATTGCTCTTCCTTTCTCGTGTCATTGTTCCTAGAGTTGAAAAGGAGACTTTTATTGTTCTCTCTTCAATGAGAATGTGCTAATAATACAGTATTTGTCGACTTCCAAGCTGATGAAAGTTCTTTGCACAGGTCTTGAAAGATTAAATTCCTGGGCAGAAATATGTTGCTGAATTTCTGTCATGATGGTAGTTCCTTTCTTTCTTCAGAAGAAGGCGGACTAGAGAGTTAAGTTTCACTTCTAATATTTAATTTTTCATGTTTATTTAATTGTCTACCCTTGCTAAAAGGGTTTACAAGATGCCTAATTTCAATAGAGCGAACTCTGTGCATGCCAATGAAAGATTACAGAAAGAATTAAAAAACATAAAAATATCAAACAACATACTCAAAAGCTGAATTGTTAGTTTGAAGTGGCAGTGTAACTTACTTGTTCACATCAGGATGGTAGTTCCTGGCAAGCTTTCGATATGCTAAACAAGAAAGGAAAAACAATTAAAACTTGACACAAATTCAGACATCTTTCACGAGGCAAGAATTTTTTATTATTATGTAGAACTGAGTAAAATGAAATCTAAAAAAACACATTGCCAAAAAGAAACACAAAAAGAAATATAAATTTTGATTGCTTCAATAAGTCATTAAAATACGCAAATGAGCAAATGAACTAATTAGAACATACATGTGGAATCAAAGAGATACATAACTTCTCATTACCAACGTTAACAAATACAGGTATAATATTCTATCGCAGAGAGAGAGAGAGACCTCATAGCTTAGACAAGATATCAAATTTTTCTAGTGAAGCAATCGATGACCGAAGTAAATCCTTACTACTCAATTATAATCACATAAGTAATCAAAGATAGTCGGCTAATAAAAAGAATCCGCATAAAGTGCAGAGTTAGACTATGCCAACTATTCTTGTGGGACTTCAACTCACAAACTTATGGTCCTGGTGCCTCGGCCTTTCCCGCTTGAGCTAGGCCTCATTGGAAGAATAGACAAGATTTATTGCTCTTATGTAAAAAGATTCAGTCATGCCTCAATTGGTGAAGGACATCTGGTGGCTGAATAATGATTCAAGTTCTGGAAATCATCATAACCATGGTCCATTTGGAACCAAAAAAGAAACGGGAAAGCTAGCTAGAATAGTGTATTTCTTCTCATTCTTCTCCCATTTGTTCTCTTTCTCTTCCCTATTTCTATTTTAATTTGTGTTCTACATCAATATTAGTTCATAGAAAATAAATGTACATTAGCAGATAAAGGCGCAGGGTATCACTGACCACTTTTGATTTCTGATTTGCTTGAATTTTTAGACACGCCAAGCACAGTATAGTAATCCTGGGAATAAAAGGTCATCCGAAAATATATTCAGTGCTACTACTGCATAATTTACTATAATGGGAGACAAAGACATTTCTTTCCATCAAAAATGAATAAAACCCAGAAGACAGTAAAAGACAAATCTCACTCTGTCAGCTCTAACAACCAAACGAGTTCTTCGTTGTTGACGTAAGTTATTGTATGATCCCGATCTGAAAAGTGCACTTAAGGATTCTTGAGAAAAAAACGTTGAACTAGGTGATGACAATGACCTGATTCTGCTGGAGAAACTGCACGCGAGAAAACAATAATCATAGATAGAATGGAATCATGGAAGACCACGATAATAGAATCCGGAGGTAAATTTTGTTGCACCAAATGAAAAAAATGAGAAGAAATATAGTCCGTAATAGAATGGGAAAAGATAGAATATAAAATCCCAAGTCCAGCAAAAGAACAAAAGCAAAGATTGAATACTAATTGCACAATCAGCTGTTAAGAAAAATAAAATCACGTAATTCTTTTCATATATATAACATCGACAAAATAAAGAAACTTCCCTAAGCCCTCACAAGAAAATGAAAGAACAGGGTGGGCACAAGGTGGTACGGTGTGGGTTTTTAAAGAACCAGACTGGACCGTACGAGAATTTTGAGCATGAACAGTCAGGTTCCATGTATAATGGTAGAATTGAACCTGATCATTCCTAATCAGGTCCAAACCAACTGGTTAGGTCCAGTATAAAATAACAAAAACAAAAATTCAAAATAAAACTGATTTTTTGTCGTCCATAAAGTCCATCAAGCATTAATACTCAACATCTGATTGAATAAGAAAACATAGTCATTTTTTACATTCCTTTCTAGTAAACAACTACAATGAAATCTGGTTCATCTATTGTCAAAATTTTGGCTCCTATTACACGGGAGAGATTTATAATGTTCACTAATAATTATATCCCATCTAATACACAAGATAACTGATGTCATAAATAATCGGTATTTTGGATCATTTTAATACCATCAACTAATTAAAAGCAGCTTGCTCATTAGTCTTTCCTGGTTCTGGATTTGCCTAAATAACTCGTTGCTTTTTCGTCTGATTGGGGCAATATATTTTAAAAGTTAGATTGGGTATTTCGGTTCTAGTTATTAAAACCGAAAGCTGGACCGGAACCAAGTAAAATTCTTGGTTTTAAGAACCAAAACTGACCAGAATTTAATTGGAACCGAATCGAACCAGCCAATTTGTTCTGGTCCCAGTTTGACTATGGTGGTTCTAGTTAAAAATGTCCATAAGAACCATTTGAACCTACTTATCACAGTTTTTCGCAGATTGTCAACCTTGTTCCATATAAAGGCTCTAGAAGTAGAAACCAAAAAATATGGATTTTTCTATCATATGTGCATATTAAAAATGAAGCTCACTTAGTTGACATTATACTACGATTAAAGAGCTACTAATCAATATCAATGATGGTGGCAGTTTCCATTTATGCATTTTCATTAATTTACAGCTAATGGGGACTAACTGAAACCACTTAAGCCTTGTTTGGTATAAATTAAAATTAGATTTTAATCTAAGTTAAAGTCAAACAATCAATATTAATCACATCTTTCATGGGTCCCACAGCTTTTCAACCACAAATTTCAAAATTTTTTATCACAATCTATTAAAAATCTAATTTTAATCATCACCAAACACCCTCTTAATTAAAATATCGAAAAGAGCTTTGTGCTTAGTTGCTCCATGAGTAGCCATCTAGCCGATTTAGTGCCAACAAAGGCGGATTTAGTGCCGGCCTGGCCTGGGCTATAGCCCAATCCCATTTTTCCTTAATGAAAAAATTATAATGTAAAATATAAAAAAAGTTGTGGAATTTTTATTTTTATTTTTTGGAAACATACCAGCACAGCATAAAATATTTTTTAGTGCAGCCCTGGCTCCTCCCCTTAACTTTTCAAGTCGAAAAATGCGTATAAAAGATACTTTTGTCATGACAAACACAAATAATATAAAGGAAAAATTACACATCCTATATTTTAACCAAAAGGACAATCTTTTTTGGACATCTAAGTTCTACTTTTAAGTACATTTTTCCAAAGAAGATCTAAGCACTTCAAAAGACATTCTTCTATTATATTTCAAAATATATGAAAGGTATTCCTGCATTTGATGATATTAATCTATACAAACACAGAGGGGTTTCATCTAGATTAGACGAATGAAACAGCTTTCAATAGACTTCAAGTTAAAAGTCTCTCAAAACCGCATGCGCATTAGAAGAAAAAACATTCAGTTGAGTACTATAAGACCATGCATATACACTACTGCACACTCTGAAAAATAGATGGAATGTGGAGCAGCAACAATGTCAATGACAGGAGGCCTAAAGCATCCTCAATGTCAGGTACCATACTATTATGTCAAACACCACAACAACATTGCATCCTTTTAAAATTTTGATATTTTGATTACTAGAGCCTCAATCAGTCTGTCCCTTTGCAAAAAGGTAATGGACTCAAGGAGAAACCATTGCCTCCTTTCAAAAAAATTTACTTTGCTTGCTATAGCTCCAATCAGTCTTTGTCCCTCTACAAAAAGTTGAACTCAAGGAGCAGCCTCAAGAAATGCATCCATTGATGGCAGCAGTAGGAAGGATAAGCAACCAAAGACATCGTCTTCCCAAGGTGAGAGGTCAATATAATTGGAGCTATTATTAACACAACCATCATTGTAGCAACAGCTACAAGCCTACAACAAACATTTCTGCTGTCTTTTAGCAAAAAGTTCAGCACATTTCATTCTAATCTTCTGCTACCTTGCATCTGGCAATTAACCATCAGGTACATGATATTGTGGCACTGAGTTCTTGTCTACTTTGGCTGGCTTGCAATTATCATGAAACCATAAGTGGTAACATACATTTCATAACAAAACTGCCAAAGACCAATTATTTTATATATTTCTGGATAAAAATGAGGTAGGCAAACTACCGATTCAAAATGAACCACGCGTCATTCTACCAAAAATTATGTTCTTCCCACGACATTACAACCAGTTCCACCTCAACATATTAGCAGTGCTTGCTTCCAACTTGAGTGTCAATGCTCCGATTTCCCAGACTATGTCATTCCAAGATTTGTGCCACGAGAGCATCTTGTAAACCTCCCAAGTTTAGATATGGGAAAACATGAATTACAAGATCTTAATTGGTTTTATACTGAACTTTTGTGGAGTTTCATATTGTCTATTATATACCTAATTTGAGTTTGACTATGTTTCAAGCACATAATCCAAAAGGGAAAAATATCGTCGAGATAGCATTACGAGTATGTAGTTATACTGTTAATACCAACAATGATATTGTCCTGTGTTTTTCATTTTTGACAAAGAATGTGAACAATAAATTTACAAATGTGTGATTTGGAACTTTGACAGACAATTAATCATGACAATTGAGAAAACAAAAGAAATTTCCCTTTAATTCATCTCAAACAAAGTCCAACATTTTTATGGGTGAGTGTAATTCACTTCCCCAGATATGTAACATACTTTTGTAAAGGTTAGAGAGCTCCTTGACCAGCATACAATTTTAACAGAACCGATTAAGCAAGTAAGCAAAATTACCAAAGATAATAAACTGGCTATGTGGATTAAAAATGAGGTGTTAGAGTTTATTAATTAAGAAAATTAAAATGGTCTACCCATAAATTCACATTAGAAATTTTTAGAAGATAATTTATAAACATGCTTACCAAAAGGGCGATGTTGAAAATTTATTTATAATGGAGGATCTTGACATGAATTGAGGCTGCACTCCCCATGTACTTCCACAAGGTATTATTGCCATTCAATTCACTGCACATGTAAGAAAAAAAGACATTTATTCGTCGAGACATATCGCAAAATGTCGGTCAAACCCAACAGATGCTACACAGAAACACAAATGCAGCGAGATAACCAAATAAAGAAATAAAAACTTCAAAATATTTACACACAGAGACAATTTATCATATACCAAGAAGATAGTATCTTGTAAAAAACATTGAAAAGTAACAAAGTAGAATTATAGAACCATATCGAATGAACAAGTTGCACTACTGAAGCTGTAAAAATTTGAACAGCAAATACTTAATAATTATCAATTACACTAGAGTTGTGAAAACAATTTTATCCGCTACATTAAATTTCAGAAATATATGTAGTACTAAAAATCATCTTCAAAGCAAATTATTTCATTAGTTTCATCTGGTCTAAACTACAGCCTTTATTATTCCCAAGAGCCAGTCTGTCTGCCCATATATAAATCTGTCTTCAGCTATCCCATAAAAATTCCGAATTTGCAGCACATTCAACTTCCCCCAAAACCAAATAAATTTCAACAGTAATCAAAATCAAATAAAACAATCTTCTCGCAAAAAGGACAAAAAATTAATAACTTCATATCGTGAAATTGTAATTGAAATGAAAAATAAATCACTTAAACCCCGTAAAAATGTGATTTTCATTAAAATAGCCTAAAACGAGTCCTCAAATTTGAAGCTTTCTTCAACAAACAACGAATAAATTCTGAACATACGTGCATATACGTATAATGAAGGGGAAATGGAAAATGGATACCTGAAGGGTTTGCCAAATTGAGCTTATGGTAGTGCAGCGGAGCGAGGCCGACGGGAGCACTCAGTGTGGATGTAGTACTTGTTATTTGGGGTGTGGAGAGATGAGGCTCCTGAAGGAAGAGAGAGAGCTTTCCAGAACTATACTACTATAGTCTATACATATACGACCCGATAAAATGGATCCTTTGCCCGTTTAGAAATGCGGATCTCTCCTGTCTAATCGAATTTTTATTTATACAATAATGCACTAAATGAATATTTTTATTTTCAAAAAATCATGGACATGAAGTGTATTTTTTAAAATTGTGCAATGACATGTTGACATGTGGCACAATATAAATAATGATGTACATATAATAGGATAATAGTTCTTTCAATGTGAGTTCTCAATTCCGTTCTCTTGCACATGGTGCTTAGGAAAACGTTATCATCTTTGCAAAGATGAAAACCTTTTTTTTTGTCTTTTGTTAATTTTTTTTTATATAAAATCATGTTTGATATCGAATGAAATCTAAATTTTAATCTAAATCAAAGTTAACAATTAATTTTAATAACATATTTCTTGAAATCCATAACTGTTTTAAATTTTATTAAAATTTACTAAAAATTTAATTTTAATCTCCACCAAACGGGGCAAAATCAAAATAAATTTGAATTTCGATAATATACGTAAATTTTAAAAATTCTCTGACGATCGTACGCTAATCGAATCTACAAATTACTTATGTCATTTCGAAACTCATTTCAAGAACTACATTATGGGCATATCAAATAGTTCAAACAGATATTGAAAATAGTTAAGAATACGTCAAATGTGAGCCTTAAAAAAGACGTCTAATACGCGCAGGAGAACTGAACTGTGTTTTCTAGATAAAGCTGGATAAATATTTTGTACTAAATGTGCAATAGAAGAACATTTGAACAGACCAGTAAATTGAAAAAAAATCAGAGACCAAATTACTAAAAACGCTAAATGTTGGGGTCCAACATTGCATTTCCCCATTTTAATACTGTTAGGCAATTTGTTGTCAAACGACCTCCCTGGGCAATGATGAAAGTCACATTCTTCGTTTCAGTCGGCATTGGCCAATTGACTGATTATATAATCGACACCACAATTTGGTAAACTAATCCCATAACCCTGTTGGGCCATTTGAAGCAGCCTAATTAGTTAGTGCCGCTCATGGCCCAATCGAGACTTGGATGGCCTCTAGTTGTTGATAGCCCACTCTAGTGTCTACTATTGGGCCCGGTTATTCTTTGTTGGACCAAAACCCTAAAGTCTTATACCTAACCTATATATATATGTTAGCTAACCATTACAAAGTGTGTGAAAGAAAGAAACTAGCCGTGAGGAGAAAAGTGGCGTGACCTTTGTCTTTGGCTTTGTGCTTCCCTGCCATTCTTGTAGCTTGTGTGCTACTGTGTTTCTTCTCCCTCTTGTGTTTCAGTTTGGTGATACTGATTGTTGGCTACACTATTCTTTCATCCCAAATTCCTTTGTGGGGTTTTGACATAAGAGGCAACCGGTTTCTTGGCAAGGGGTCTAGGATTGGGTTTTCATCTTGTGGTGTCGATTGTTAGTGACTGAGCCCGGTACTTGGTGCAAAATTGGTTGCTTTATATTCACATTTGGTATCAGAGCCTGTTAGTTGGATCAAAAGCTAAAGAAACCAAAAGGAAAAAGAGAGAACTCGAGAGTCCTCTCAAAACCGGACCTGCAAGTCCAAATTCCGGCCAAACCAGCCACTGCCCGGAAAAACTGAGCCCATAATCGAGCTCTGCAGGTGGTGGAGCTGCTGGTCGACGGCGTGAAGGTCGACCAAATCGCGAGGCGCGATTTCTTCAAGAAAACCGGCGTCCTTTTGCTTCAATTCCGGCCAAAATATTCACCTGACGGGAAAACCGAGGCTGGATCTGTGACCAGCAGGGGAAGGCGCCTCAGGTGGTGGTTCGGGTCCTCTCCGGCGGCGGCGGTCGGCGGCGGGTGGTTTCCGGCGGCGGCGCTCCGGCGGTTTTCCGGCCAGAATTTTTTGTGCAGTCTACTTATTTCTTATTCCTGAACGTACTGATAGCGTTGTTTCAGTGTTTTAGGTTTTACAGGAAATATTGGACGATTCTGCCCTTCGGTGATCGATACGGAATCGGGACTGCAACAGTACAACACTTTACTGAATTACTTTAGGCCATAAATTGCGGCCTAAAGCAGTAAATTCGCAACTCTCGATAATTACGGACTCAGACAAGTCCGCTCTGGTAAATTGGCTGATCCTCTCGTTAATTTTCAGCACTAGCGCGTCATCGTGTGGGGGTGACATTAGGATTGGGGTTACCGTGAAGGGGTAACCATTGCTTGTGCTAGAAATTAGGAAGTAATTGCTCTGTTTGTTCGTTACGTGATTGAAACTTGTTCTTTTTGATTAATTGCAGCATATTATCAGTTTTCTGATACACTGTGAGTGAAACTGTTTTGTTGTTATCTCTCTGGTTGTTTTTGATAAGTCTCTAGAATACCTAGACCTTACCCGTTTGAAAATTCCCTTGATCTAAGATCGTGAATCTTACGAAACCCTGGGAATCTAAAACGGTGTATAATTGTGAACCTAGGTCTGCTTTGTGTGGCTTAATTGTGACTTTGTGTTTCTTGTTTGAAAATGACAACGCGCAATTTTGATTTGGGGACTTTTACTGGAAAAGGTGATTTTTCTATTTGGCAACAGAAAATGAGGGGTATTTTGGTTCAACAAAAAGTTTCAAAAGCCATTGATGGCAGTTTTCCCGCTGATTTTTCAAAAGAACAAAAAGAAGAGGCTGATGAGCTCGCTTATACCTCTATTATTTTACACTTGGCTGACGTGTTTTAAGAAAAGTGGGTAAACTGAAAACCACTGAAGAACTTTGGAAAAAGTTGGAAGATCTGTATTTGCTAAAATCTACTCCCAATAAGCTTTACTTACTTGAGCGTTTTTTCAGTTTTAAAATGGATTCTTCAAAAGAATTGGATGACAATTTGGATGTGTTTAACAAACTTGTTCAAGATATTGTTAACTGTGGTGAGTCAGTGTCTGAAACATACAAGGCTATCATTTTGCTAAATGCTATACCTGATACTTATCGTGAAGTCAAAAATGTTATTAAGTATGGTAGAGACACGTTGACACCCGAAATTGTTGTTGACTCCCTTAGAAGTAAGGAGATGGAGATGAGAGCTGAAAAACATGATAAGAAAAGCGGTGAGATTCACATGATGAGGGGTAGAACTCAGTTTAGGCAAAACAGTCATGATGGTTACCAAAGTAGTGGCGAGTCGAGTAGTAATGGACATAGGAAGAAGGGCAAGGGTAAACCTAGGTCCAAATCTAGGACTAAGGAAAGAAAATGCTATGGCTGTGGGAACACGGGGCATTATATAAAGGATTGCTATAAAGAGAAAAACAAGAAAAAGGGGGGGATCGAGATGAGGTGAATGTGTTATCTTCTGTTTCTGATGATTGTGATGGTGAAGTCTATTTGATTACAAGTCCTGATGTTTCTCCTGCTGAATTGAACTTAACTGCCAATTCTCGCTTTCATGAGTGGATTCTTGATTCTGGTGCATCTTTTCATGTGACATCGCATAAAGATTGGTTTGAAAATTTGCATGAATCGAATGATGGGCATGTTGTGTTGTGTGACAATTCTGCTTACAGTGTCGTTGGCATGGGTGATATTACTTTAAAGTTTGATACTGGTTTTGTGTATACTTTAAAAGATGTTAGATATATCCCTGAATTGTCTAGAAACTTAATTTCAGTAGGACGACTTGAGAAATCTGATTTCACTGGTAAAATTGGAAATGGAATTTTGAAATTGATTAAGGGTGCACTTGTCTCTATTAAGGGTGTTAGAAAAAATGATATTTACATAACTACTGGGGAAGTGATGAGAGGCTTAAACTCCTCTATCTCTTCCGCTAAGTCTGATCACACACAAAAATGGCACAATAGACTAGCACATGTGGGTATTAAGGGGATTAAGCTTCTTAATGATAAGGGTGCTTTTGGAAATGACTGTGTGTCTGATTTACCGTTTTGTGACCATTGTGTGTTTGGTAAACATCACAAAACTACTTTCTCCTCGAGTGTTCATAAAACTAAAGGCATGCTTGAATATGTGCATTCGGACCTATGGGGTCCATCCAGTACACCTACTCCAGGTGGGAATAGGTATTTCTTGTCTATTATTGATGACTACACTAGAAAAGTGTGGGTTTATCTTTTGAAGGATAAATCCGACACTTTCGATAGATTTAATAATTGGAAAAGACAAGTTGAAAATCAAACTGGTAAAAAGATCAAGTTTTTGAGAACTGATAATGGCCTAGAGTTTTGTAACACTGATTTTGATAATATGTGCAAGGAAAGTGGAATAACAAGGCATAAAACGGTTCCTTACACTCCCCAACAGAATGGGGTAGCGGAAAGGATGAATAGAACTCTACTTGATAAAGTGCGTTGCATGATGTTAAGTTCTGGAGTCCCAAAGTCCTTTTGGGGCGATGCTGTTATGACTGCTTGTTATTTGATTAATTTGACTCCATCTGCTGCATTGAATGGTGACACTCCACATGAAAAATGGTTTGGTAAACTAAGTGATTACTCCATGCTTAGAACTTTTGGCTGCACTGCATTTTCTCATCAGAGTGAGGGAAAGCTTGAACCGAGAGCTAGGAAATGTGTTTTTCTAGGTTACCCAGAAGGTGTAAAGGGGTATAGGTTGTGGGATAGGAGCCATAAGGGAGTTAAAATCATTGTGAGTAGAGATGTCACATTCAATGAGAGTGAAATGCCATGTTTGAAAGTTGAATTTGAACCTGTGAGTGAGGAGATTCAAAGTAAAGAGAGTGGTCAGCTGGAGGTGGAGTTAGAAAAACCTAGTACATCTATCACTGTTACACAGAGTGAGGTGGAGACTCAGGAACAACAACCTGATGTTGAGAACAGAGAGGAAGTAGTAGTAGAAGAACACCCTGAAGAAGAGAACCCTCTAGCAGACTATAACCTAGCTAGGGATAGAGAGAGGAGACAGACTAGAGCACCTGTGAGATTCGGTTATGAATCCGAGTTAGCTTTTGCTCATGCTAGTTATGAGGAGCTGGCTGATAGGGAACCAAAGACCTTTGAGGAGGCGATGAAGAGTAACCAATCTGAAGAGTGGTTCAAGGCAATGAAAGATGAGATGAGTTCTCTAGAGAAGAATCAAACTTGGGAGTTAGTACCAAAACCTAAGAATAAATCTACTGTTGACTGTAAGTGGGTTTTTAAGGTTAAGGAGGGTATTAGCGCATCTGAACCCTTAAGGTTTAAGGCTAGATTAGTGGCCAAGGGATACACTCAGAAGGAGGGAGTTGATTACAATGAGATTTTTTCACCAGTTGTTAAGTACACTACTATTAGGGTCATGCTTGCATTGGTTGCACATTTTGACTGGGAACTTGAACAACTTGATGTAAAAACTGCTTTTTTACATGGTGAACTTGATGAGCAAATCTTTATGAATCAACCAAGAGGTTTTAAAGATAAATTAAAACCTGACTATGTGTGTTTTCTGAAAAAATCCTTATATGGCTTAAAACAATCGCCTAGACAGTGGTATAAACGTTTTGACTCTTTTGTACTATCTATAGGGTTTCACCGTAGTAAGTTTGATCATTGCCTTTATTTCCAACATAATGATGCAAGTAATGACTATGTGTTCTTATTGCTTTATGTGGATGATATGTTCTTAGTTGGTTCATCATCTAAATGGATAAGTGATATAAAAACAAGTTTGAATGGTGAATTTGACATGAAAGACCTAGGAAAGGCTAAAAGAATTCTAGGTATGGAAATTGAAAGAGATAGGTCAAATTCTATCTTGTTTTTGCATCAATCATCATATATTTCTAAAGTGCTAAAGAAATTTGGCATGTATGAGTGCAAATCTGTTACTTTACCTTTAGCTAGTCATTTCATTCTATCTAAAGATCAAGCTCCTTGTAATGAAAAGGAGGTTGAATACATGAGTAGAATTCCATATTCGAATGTGATTGGTTCTGTTATGTATTTGATGGTTTGCACTAGACCTGATTTAGCTTTCGCTGTGAGCACTCTTAGTTGGTATATGTCTAATCCCGGTCCCGAGCACTGGGAAGCCTTAAAATGGTTGTTAAGGTATTTAAAGGATACTTGTAATGTAGGTCTAAAGTTTGGTGTTAATAACGATGGTGTTAAACTAAAGGGATATGTTGATGCTGATTATGCTGGGGATAGGGATAATAGGAAGTTCACTTCTGCTTATGTGTTTACTTTGTCTAACTCTTGTGTTAGTTGGAAATCACAGTTACAACACATAGTTGCACTATCCACTACAGAATCTGAATACATTGCTACCACTGAAGCTATTAAAGAAGCTTTATGGCTTAGAGGCCTTTTACATGAACTGTGTGTTCTAAATGATTATGTGGTAGTATATTCAGATAGTCAGTCTTCCATACATCTATGTAAGAATCCTGTTTTTCACGAACGCACCAAGCACATTGATGTTAGACTACATTTCATTAGAGATATTGTGTCTCAAGAAGTTGTGAGACTTGAGAAAATACACACACAATATAACCCTTCAGACATGGGTACTAAGGTGTTACCATTGGTGAAGTTTAGAAGTTGCAAAGATCTTCTAAACATCGGTGGAGGTAAATGATTTCCAATTTTATTGGTCTTACCTTCTTGGATTATTACTAATGCTTAGTAATTTCTTTCTTTGCAGGTCCTTTGACACCAAGGTGGAGGTTTGTTAGGCAATTTGTTGTCAAACGACCTCCCTGGGCAATGATGAAAGTCACATTCTTCGTTTCAGTCGGCATTGGCCAATTGACTGATTATATAATCGACACCACAATTTGGTAAACTAATCCCATAACCCTGTTGGGCCATTTGAAGCAGCCTAATTAGTTAGTGCCGCTCATGGCCCAATCGAGACTTGGATGGCCTCTAGTTGTTGATAGCCCACTCTAGTGTCTACTATTGGGCCCGGTTATTCTTTGTTGGACCAAAACCCTAAAGTCTTATACCTAACCTATATATATATGTTAGCTAACCATTACAAAGTGTGTGAAAGAAAGAAACTAGCCGTGAGGAGAAAAGTGGCGTGACCTTTGTCTTTGGCTTTGTGCTTCCCTGCCATTCTTGTAGCTTGTGTGCTACTGTGTTTCTTCTCCCTCTTGTGTTTCAGTTTGGTGATACTGATTGTTGGCTACACTATTCTTTCATCCCAAATTCCTTTGTGGGGTTTTGACATAAGAGGCAACCGGTTTCTTGGCAAGGGGTCTAGGATTGGGTTTTCATCTTGTGGTGTCGATTGTTAGTGACTGAGCCCGGTACTTGGTGCAAAATTGGTTGCTTTATATTCACAAATACTTCATCGAGTAATTATAAATATTGTTTCTTCAAAAGTTTTCATAAAATTTAGACCAAAAATATTAAAGAGTAAATAATCAAATAAAAGATTTAATGGAATTCAATTATCATTACTTTCTAAAACTCAATCAAACGAATCAACGAAGAATCCTACAGTATGCATGCAAATATGTACCAAGTAAAATATTGCATTATGTATAATGCAACCATATACACACTAAAGAGCCAAGTATAGCACGTGTGGAGTGGAGAGGCCCTTCATGTCGTGCCTGACCATTTGCCTGCCTTCTTACCAAAAGAAAAAAAAATTGAATTGAAAAAATAATCGAGCTAAGCATGGTCTCCTCTGCTCGATACTGTGCAGGACTTCAAGTTTTTCTGCAGTCGCCTCAGAGAAAAATGCAAGCCTGGGGAGAATGCATAGACGATAGACCTGTAAAAAAGTTGAAAGAATAGCACACAACACACAAGAAATTACAGCAAGTGGGAAAAATCAATAGTACTTTATGAAGAAATTTCACTGTGGCACCAACAAGGTTCAGTTACAGTTATATACACAGAAGGCCGAACTGATTTTGGGAAAATTTCCTAATACCGAGCTCATCTCAGTAATTATGACCACTTTTATACAAGTTTTCTTTAGAAGAAACAAAATACGAAATATGAATGCTCGTTGATTTAATCTCAGCGTGCCAACGTATCACTATAGCATGATCAAATGTTTCCATTGGCAGGAAGATAATAGCCAGTGAGAAGCTTCAACTGATCAACTTTCTGAGTCTCTTTTCAGCCATACTTGCAACCTTATTCTGGGGTTCGAGTATGAGTGCATGCTTGAAATCTGCAAGTTACACCAAAATATATAAGAGCGCTAAAGAAAGAAAATTTAGTAAGAATGGACAGAAAGGGATGGGAGGGGATGATTAAAAAAAATAGCCCAAGGCTACATTATATTAAATAGGCATGTATGGCCTAAATTTATTGAGAATAAGGCTTAGATTGTTGTTTTACCATACTGAAATATCTCATCTAAAAACTTGATTTTCAGGGAGGGGACAAATTTAGCCCCCGTTTGGCCCCCGTTATTTGATATTATAATTTTTGGAATAGTGTTTTTTTTTTAATGTGTGATTGACAAAGAAGGAAAAGTTTTCATGTGTAATACTATTTTATAGGAGAATGAATGGTTAAAAAGAATAGAGAAAAATATATTATAAATTTAATGGGGGCCAAATAGGGGGCTTAATTAGCAAATTATGCCCTGAACATGCCCCCTCCCTTGTAGGCCTAATACACTTTTTATCAAAGGAACAAAACAAACAAATTTCAATTATGGGGCAGCAAAACTTGAATTCAAAACATTTGTGTTTTTCGATACCATGTTGAACTACCTCATCTAAAAGCTTACGCCTTTTTGAGAATGGATGAATCTATTTGTTTAAATATTTAGTCAACATTCCACAAGGTAAGCCGTACAAAAGGACACCCTTCTTTTAGATAGCAGTAAAATGATAGAAGAGTTAAAGCAATAAACTTTTAAATTACATTATTCTGACCTTGAAGAGCCTCCTTATAGAAAAGAAGTGATTCCCGAGCTGTCCCTCGCCTCAAATATGCCTTCACGTTCTGCATAGGAAAATAAAAGGCTCTTAAAACATCATTAAAATAGATTGATGGGTGCTTTTGAAATGCTACACCAGTGCCATTGCATGTTTTCTTCTTTCAAAATGGGTTAAACTTGTGAAAACTGCACTAGGCTCATTAATCCTGAGTTTAGCATTCAATGAATCAGCAAACCACATATTACAAAATCTTGGTCAATGATTATCCATTAATATTCAACAACCCAAAACTATAACAATCAAAGTCTCTCACCTTCTTATCTAGAAATATAGCCTCAGTGCAATCCTTTTCAGCTTGCTGAAAGCTGTTAAAAGGTAATTCATTAAGAAAAGGGCTTTCAAAAGTAAATGGAAAAAGAAAAACCAGTCAGAAAATCATGTTACAGACCATCCCAACTCCAAGTAAGCAGCTGCCCGATTGGAATAGTAAGTAGCGCTTGTCTCGTTCAATTTTATGGCCTCTGTATAGTAGGTCACAGCCTTATTCCACTGTTTCCCCTTGTATGCAGCATTCCCCTGCAGCAAAGTAAATGATCGATATTTAGAGAAGACGAGAACTTAAAGAGGAAGGAATCACTTAAGCCAACATCACACACAATAGATGAGCGTGGTCACTGGCCATCCATCATTGCAGATACTAAGTGTTGGTATTAAAATATTGATGTAATGACTTTATATTAATGCTTCACTGCTTCATCTAATTTTGGAAGGACTTAGGACTATAACAAAGTCACGAAGGACAAACTTTCAACAAAAGGAAATCATATCATAACACTAAAAAATTTAAAGAGACGGACCTTTTCTTTCAGTAGTTCAGAGGCCTCCATGTTACCATTGGTATCTGGCAAGGGTGAAGAATTGGAAGCAATATTGACCTCTTCTTGAAGAGATAAATAGATATCCAGAACAGTATCAAGTAGGAACTTATCAGTTCCATGGGATGCAATAAATGATACAGAGATTGGAGAATCCTCATGTTTTCCCAATGGAATAGTCACCTGTATGAAAGAAGGCCAAAGAAAGAACTGATAATAGTGGTAGAAACAGAACGCAGAGAAGGTAACGAGAGTCATAAAGATGAGGAAAAAATAGTAAACTTCGATCAAGAAAGAGTGGAATTAGGTTGCAAAAATGGTGAGAACTGTGGGGAAGTAGCTGAAGAACATTGCCTTAAAAAATTACCTGACAACCTCCAGACATAGTTGCTATACTCAACAAGGCATATGCTCTATCATGGAACTCTGCAGCAAGACCTTTCTTCAAGTGAAGCTTAGGTGGAGGATCCGCCACTGTGGGAATTACTAATATGCCATCATCCTTAAAAAGTGAAGGAAAAGGGCCAATTAGATGAAACGCAATGAATTAAAAGCTGATACAAAAACACAAGAAAAATATATTATCAATCAAAACACATATTGTTCAAATTATCATAATCGAGTTTATCAGTAATTTCAATATAAAAGTAACATTTTAAGATTATTAGGGTCATCTTGTCTTCATTTCAACTTAAGAACAAAACAACACATTCCTTCTGTTTGCTTACAGGAAACGGTCCTCTGATTTGGCACCCTTGGCATTGAGTTCAATGTTTATTCTTCTACACCTATGTTCACGTTACAATATTTAGATTCAGAAGGCCACTTCATCAGCAGATGAATGCCCAATTGCCCATAGGTCTGAGGAGGGTATAAATTCAGATTGGTGTTGGCAATAATTAAATTTATTGTTTCTAGTAGTGGAGATCTGCAGAGCTCCAAAAAATTTTAACCAATCAAGATTCTGAAGCTGCAACAGATGCATCATTACAAGAAAGCTTCGAAAGATTTACAAATCATTAAATTACAAACATGAAAGCAATTGAGCCCACAGTAAAAATTTGCACTGGAAATTACTGTGACAGTGAGAGCAGCAGGTAGAGGGTTAGTGCCTGCACGGTGAAGGGCGTTACTTGAACAACTAAAAGCATTATTATTTTGACATAGTGCGTCTGTGCGTGAGAGTTAGACAATGTCAAACTGCAGCAATGATTAGCAATGGAAAAGGAAATTTAAAAGTTTGGCATAGAAAGATTTCTATATGCAAGACATCTAGCACTAAATTGTGCCCTAGTGAAAGTTCACAAATAATTTTTTTCTTCAAAATAATACTCAAAAGCTAAACAGTCTATGTTCTGATATTCATGAAAACAAATCCAAAATAAGCCGAACTTCTCCCGCCAATCTCCAAAAGCAAAGGACAGTTTGATTGTATTGAAAATAGTAACCAGTACCTTCAAGAGGCTTTGCAGGGCGGCTCGCATTTCTGTTCTAACTTTATATAGATTTTTTACGCTATCAGGTGCTGTGGTGATTGCTGCCTGGACATAATCAGAGACATCAGGGCCTAACTTGGGTTTGACCGATTTGACCCACTCTTCATAATTTGTTTTAAATTCGTATCTGAAAAGCAACATCGCATAAGCTGGCGAGAAAGAAACCAATATCTCAGTTTGAAAAAGAAGGCGAAGATTGATCCTTTCATTAAAGGAAAAGGGACATTTTCTCATTTTTCTTTTCTTTTTTCATTGGGAGGGAAGGGGTGAAGAAGCTATTTCAAAAACATGCTCAAACTCGAAATCATAAGTTGATAAACCATAGCTCATCATTTATACAATTGGCTAGAGATGATTCACAGACCATGCGCCACAGTTTTTAAGTTAGCATGATTGTTAGTATCAGAGCCAGAACAATGGATCAAATATATTCAACTACTTAAGTGATACCTTTGCAGTAGAAACATTGCAAAAGAGAGTGCTTTCAAAGTAGATATTCCATTTTGCTGGTTTGTTGATTCTTCAAGAAAGACTTTTAGACTGGGCACTTTAGAAGCAATGTACTGCCCAAAATTCATATGATTGGGTGTTTGGTCTGCATAATCAGAAATGAAGGAAATATATTGAAACTTTACTTATTCCGGTAAATATTTGAAATACCACCAGACCGATGAAAACAAAGAGAAGCTCCTTGAGACTACATCAAATAATCAAAATTGGAAACAGAAAACATTCTGCCGCAGAGAAGAAAATTGCAACTTACAGCCAGATAACTTCTCTGTTACTTTGCTTACAGCATATACTGTCATCTGCATGGGAACCTTGGAAAGCTGGAAAAGATCATCGGCTACGAAAAACTTCCTCATCCTCTTAGGTTCCAATGGTTTTAACTGGAGTAGAGCGTGTCCCACACTACGCAGAACAGATGGCTCACGAGCAAACCATCCTGAAAAAATAGTACTTACTGAGAAAGAAGACATTGGATGACAGAAAACCAATTTATTAATTGCATTTTGTAAGGAACAGGAAAAAGAAAGTGCTGAATTCTCAATCTGGCAAAACATATCTTTAAAGTAAAATGATAAAAGATACAAAAAGTAAAGAAATAAAGAAATGAATCAATCTTGTTCACTGTTCTAATCAAGAGAATCAGCTCATCTACATGATAGCTTTACTATAGCTTTACTCATCCTTCTCAGTAAAATACATCTTTCATGTGAGAAGACTGAGATAGCACATGCAGACAATAATAATTTTCTACTGAGATGAAATGTGGCAAAATATATCTAATTGTTAGAATAGGAATTAAGTAATTAAATTTCATTCCATCTTGATAGAGACGTTAAAATCATAAATACATACCAACGGTATCTAAACTTTGTGAATTTGGCAGAACACCAATTGTAGATACAAGCCCATGAGATGGTCTGAACCCAAGTACGCCACAAAATGATGCTGGCATTCTTATACAACCAATAGTGTCAGTACCTGAAATTATAATCAGCATAATAATAAGAATGAAAAGTTGACAAGCGAATGCTCCGTTAAGCAGCATTCATTATATTCCACCAAAGCATTTGTAATAAGACAGAATTTTTTTAAAAAAAACGACAAAGGTCAAAACGTGCATATGCTAAACTAGTGTCACAAGGGCAAATACACATGCCGGAACCATCTTAAGCAAAACAAAAAGACCATACCAATAGCAAAATCAACAAGCTCAGCTGCGACGGCTACTGCTGATCCACTAGACGAGCCTCCTGGAATACTAGAAGGCTTTTGGGGGTTAGTTGGAGTCCCATAATTCACATTTTCCCCTGTCATCCTGAATCATTATTGGAAAAATGCATCAGCACCTACCCTTTAACTCTGCCAATTAAACCCCACACCTGATTCTCTCTTGCGAAAAACAGAAAGTAAAGTTGGCAATTATCTCATAGTTCTCATCCAGCCAGAGCAAATTACAACATTCAACAGCCAGGTACCACATCCTGAAGTTTTTACCATTATACTATAATACTTGTTCTTTGCTCTGGCCCGATTAAAACAGTAAACTACTAGTTCCCTTTTGCTTTAATTCTATTTCTCATTGGAGTCAAATAATGCTCATATAGGAAAAAGGAAAAGTATATGTACATACCCAAATCCAAGCTCATCCATGACAGTCCTGCCCACACAGGTCGCGCCATTTTTAAGCAGCGAAGTCACCACCGGTGCTGTCTTCCCTGCTTCCTCGTGTGTTCTCCTCCAAACTGCACTTCCGTACCCCGTCACATATCCTTTCACATCGATACTACAAACATCAAAAAAATAAACAAATAACAAAATACTTCAGTAATAAACAACATATCTAAAAGCATAGTCCAAACTAACCAAAGTTAAATTTATTTTTTTCACTAGACCTTTTGTATCAATCCACTTAATCTTTTCATACATAACTCTGCAATATTTGACATCGTGCCAAAGTTTTTTTCCTTTCGAAAGAAAAACTCTGTATGATCAGTTGAGATAAAATTAAAAAACACAGTATTAAAGCTGCTTCTTTTCAAATCCTGAAACTATATTTGACATACATTTAATCTTTTAAACTCAAGTAATCCCAAAAAACAGCAGCTTCATAAAACATTTACCACAATCGCGAAATACATTCCTCGAAATCCAGTAAATGAACACAAAAACAGCTTTAAGATAAACGAACTCCATTAAAACCAAAAAAACAGCTAGCCCATGCCATTTAAATTACAGGAATATATATATATAGTGGAAAAGATTGAGTATTTTACTTGTCATTGATGGCGAAGGTGAAGCCAGCTAGGAGGAGGCGCGCGGCCGGGGGAGGAGGTTGAGGAAATGGCAGAAGTTCGAAGCGTTCAACAAAGGCTCCAAAGTCTTCTTTAATTAAGCTTTTGGAATTAAGCCGGCGGCGGCGGACCTCGCCGAGAATTAAAACTCCAACAACGCCGACGCCGATCACCACCCATACTTTGCGATTTGAGACATTTAATTTAGACAACTTAGACATCAGGACCGGGGGGATAAAATTCCGATCGTTCTTTTTAGTCGGCGAGTTATAGAGGGGAGTTGTTCTGTGAACCAGAGAAAGGGTTTTGGACTTCTAGAGAGAGAGAGAGTGTGTGCGCAGAGGTTTAAGGAGAGAGAAATTTCAATTTTGTACTCTCGTGCGATCGAGTCAGTGGTGTGACGCGCGAAACTTCTTAGGTTTTTGCTGAAGAAATAATATATTCCAGTAATATTTGTTAAGGAAAGAAAATATTTTAAATAGCGACGAGATGAAAAATATATAGTTAAAAAAGAAGGAAATATTTGAATTTACATTAAATATTATTTTATTGAAAATTGTGTAGTTAAAACGAGTATTGATAAAATGTAATTTTTTAGGGCCTAAATTTTCCTTTTACATTTTTTGTCTATTAAACAAGTGCCGTGTACTTTTTTTTTTTTTTTTCAAAAAATATTATTTTAAATAATGATTTTTGAAAAAATGTCATTAAAAAGTAAGAAAAATTTACGAATTTATGTGTTGAACATTTTATTACATGTATGCAATGTTGAAAATGAGCGTAGAAAAAAGAGTTATCAACGACAAAAATGGCTGACAAATGATGAGAATTCCTCCGCGACTCTAACCAAATTCAATCACTCCGTATAAATTCAATAGTAATTTGGCTTTGAATGTTTAATGTGCCAAACCGCGGAAGATTAGACACGAAGAACGATAAACCAGATCATCCCACTCGTTAGATGCTAGATAAGGCACGTTCGATAGAAGCAGGACAGATTATCCAAGTTCCGGTAACCACGGCCAAACTGGAATTCAATTTGTTGCCAGATGATACAGGCATAACAAATACTTGATAAGGTATTCATAGTTAAGAAATATGTATTTATGATAATGTCATTTTACACGTTCTACAATGCAGCTGCTTGTGAATATTTACAAACGATAAATGAATATAATCAAGTCTATTATTTCTGCAGCGACAAAAGCTATGCAAAATCTAAAGGTGTTTCTTGGATTCTGCTCATTGAAATGCTATAGACATGAAAGTATCATCATCCAACAAAGTTTCAACATCAATAAGCTCGTCCTCGGGGTAAATTGCATCTTCCAGGTTGTTTTCAATCGTACCCGAAGCATCCTGCTGAAAGCAATGAAGAAAGAAACAAGAGGGAATTTAGACCGAAGTTTTTTTCTTGGATAGGCTATGAATAATATATCGTTAAAAAATAAAAAAAAATAAAAAATCTTGAAATTATTAGTTATAGGGAGTAGTAGTAGAATAATCAGTCTCCATGGCACTTTCAAACTAATAGGTTTCATGTTATGTCAATTTGAGCTAGCTCGACCTGTTCAATTGCGACCTTATAATGCAATCGCAATTATGATGGCCACAAAAATTATGGACAATTGCCTGCAAAACCTAGATCGCCTAGTCCTAAAAATTTGAAACTTTCGAACAGGCTGTCAAGTAACCCAAATAAATAGAGAGGCATATTTCAGCGTCCTAATTAACTATCATGATCACAGTGAAAATTAAGTAGTCAAATGTAAGTAGCTACCGTAGTTTCACGTAACCCTTCAGCAGCTGTCAGCAATCTACGGTACTGAGCTCGTGCTTCTGGATACTGAGTCATGGACTTTACCCTAGCAAGTGCTTTTTGCAACCTTTCTTCAGTTTGTTTTCTTCCCTCCTTCAGAAAGTCGTAATCGTCTTCCTGTTGCAATGTGCCTTGCATGCTGGGTCCTTTTAGAATCCCATCCCGTTGAAATCCACGCAAACCAGCTCCTTTCCGTCTCCAGCGCAAAATCACCTTCTCCAGAATTCCCACCGACCAGACAATAGGTTTATACTTTTTCCTGACTTGATGCCCCCTTACATGAGCCTAGAGCAATAAACGATGAAGCAGTCAGTATTATTAGAATGGTTAATATCCAAAGGTGACATGAATCAACAGAGTGAAATGGTTTACTTTAATTTCACAAGATTTCAGGAATAATTATTATCAGAACTGAGAAGCACAGTTTCAATCAATCTTGGGAACTGACCAATAGATAAAAAGATAAGTCTTAAAAGATCCATCCCTGTAGTGCTCCGGTGAATTATTCAGTCATGCAACACAAAATATTTCAATTTTGTTGGACTAAAAATGCGAAGTTACTCGTTTCACCCCACATTAAACACTTTCATTAGAAAAGGCAAGAATAATGAACTCATTTAAAATGAAAGAAGGGAAGCACCTGGATTTTAACAATTTTCTGTCGAATTAAAAGAAATTCTTTGCGCTTTTTCCATCCACGGAACTTTTTCTGAATGCGCAAGGCAGCAGCATTGTTTGTGCCGTCATTTTGACCTAACCTGCTCGTTTTAGCAGCTACAAGTGAAATAGCATGCTCTTCTGGGGTCACCAGCTCATCATAGCTCTGTTCATCGAACTGCTTCCTCTGCAACGACTGAACCCGAAAGATTTGGTGAATGCGAGCAGCAGCTTGAGTAGCATTACAGACAGCAGCAAGTGAATCCTTCAGCGAAAGTGCATCAGGCACATCCTGCTCAGTTTTTGGAATTGCTACACGCTCTGAAACTGCATGGATTGCTTTCACTTCAGAGGTACCATAATCTTGTGGATCATTCACCGTCAGAGACGAAAGGTGTTTGGTCAGGGAAGTCTCGGCAAGAAAACCAGATATTCCCTTGTGTCCACTGGCAGAAGCCAGATCTGCAGGAGTTCTACCCAATGGATGTTCAGCAGAAGGATCCGTCAGTGCTCCAGGAGCTGCACCCAGAGAAATGAGGGAAGCAACTGTGCCCTCCCTAGTAAACAAGAATGACATGTTAATACAAAGTTGCAAGTTCATTTTTTCCTTTACTTTTTTCTTTAAACGGAAGGGGAAGGGGAAGGGAAAAATAATGTGATGCAGATAAAAGGGGAGTTAGGGCATGTTTCATGTAGATTTTTTGAGAAATAGATTTACTGAAAAGTGATTTATTTGGAGAATGTGTGGTTAAAAAGTACGGATATGTTAGGAGTCCATGTGCAAAATTATTTTAACGGAAGAACATGAGGTTGAAATGTGTGTGAAAAAATGAATTTTAAAGAATACGTACCAAATAGGGGCCTAATGAGATCCAGCATTTTGGCTAACATTTTTTATTCAAATATTTTTTAAACACTTCTGAGTTGTGGAAAATATTATAAATAACTGCCAGTTTTGTTAAGGTCAGGAATACTCAAATCCATTTGATTCCAAAATGCTGAAACCTCAATTTAAGCTAAGTAGTCAAAACAGTTTGCACAAAGAGAAAAAGAAACAACATCTCCAAAGAATTAATAAGCAGGGCATATTAAAATGCTAGCATAGTAAAGTTTTACAAGCACTAGGCTTATTGCAGTTAATTTTATTGGAGATAGCAATGTGGGTTCTATGTAAATGCAAACCAACTATAAGAGAAGGTCCATTAGGTATTCATCATTTCACAGAGGACGAGTCGGAGCACTCTACCTTCCACAAAATGCAGCCCAATGAAGTGCCGTCCATCCATTCACATCACGAAAATCTATACTAACTTTTGAAACTATAATTGGCAGGAGGGCCCAATTATAACCAAGAGCAGCTGCCAAATGCAAAGCGCCTTGACCTCCCTCATCAAAAACATTTGGCCCTTTGCAATCTTCAGTTACTTTGTGGAGAAGCCAAGAATAGAACTTCTCCTTCAACTGCTTCTCAAGGAACAGCTCCCCCGCCACATTTGTCTGTGACGTGTAATTTTCTGACGTCGCCTTTGCCTCCTGGTGGTTCTCCCTCTCCATCAAAGAAAAAATTCTATTGACTATATTTTGTTTCTCCGTATCATTTTCCAAGATGTAAGTGTTGCACACAAGATTCAGGGACATTAACTTCTCAAAACGTAGACGGAATTGGATCTCAGAAGTACCTTCAGATACATCTTCAGCATCGATCTTTTGAGGTCCAAACCTATATTCAAATTCTCGTACTTCACTACAAGCCAGTCTGTTGGAACAAGTTATGTAGAAAGGGACAGATCCAGGCTTGTGCCGTGGGGCATGGCAACAAAGAAGCCCGTCTTCTAAAACCTCTGCTGGGACCTCCAATTCTCCAAACATAATTGACCATCTGCAATTTGCTAATTCTTGTTCACTCTTGAGAAAAGTTCCAGATATCAGGACCTGCTTTGTGGTTACAAGACAAGGAGATGTTAATGACAACAATACGCACAATTGCATGATCCTTCAACTAGTGAAACGTTGAACTAGAAAAACCTCAAGATTAAAATACTGAATTTCATTATATGTGTGAAAATTTAGCCATATATATCAGCACTGCCAATATCTTGTTCTTTACAAGTATGGATAAACAAAAAGCTTTAAGTAGATGACAAACAAAAATATCATGCAGAATTTTTTCCTGGAGAAACAATGCACACAGACAGTTTTATATAGTTGGTAGAACCAGTTTGGTAACTACCTTAGTCTCCAAGTTTGAGTAAGCCCAGTTTGGAGAAAAATCAATAATGCTAAATAGCTGGTCCTGGGAGAGAGAAGGACTGAGGGCATCCAAATCCTCTTGTAGTTCAGCTGGCATACTGGAATAATCCTCAGCCCCCATAATATTCCATGAAATTCCATTATTTGACTCCATATGCAATTCATCAGCTTCTCCAAGTTCTTTGGCAACCCAACGGGAAAAGCTGTCAACTTTCTTCAAGCTTTCTTCCGTTCGTAACCCACTTATCAGGGGCTTTTTCAGCAAGAAAGAGTAGTTTTCTGTACCAACAGGAGACACGTCATTCTCCGCATGTGGCTTCATCAGATTCCCAATATCTGAATGCGAGTCCAGCATCTGAAAGTTACTTTGCTCAATTGGATTTTCCTGTTCACGAAGAGAGGGGTAAATAACTCCACAACATTCTGCTAATTTATAAGGAACAGGTTCTTTTCCTCAAACAAACTACTTCCATGATTATGAGCTATATTAAAGATCAAATTTTATGTCATGTTGAACCATGCAAATGCAATGCACTGTCTTCAATAGAATGTCAAGCAGAAGAACCAAAATCAATTGATGAATATAATGGATGAGAAGAAAACTGTGAACTAGCATCATGTGGAATTAGGATGATTTAATATGACGGTGCTATAACAAAAATTTGAAAGTAGAGGAATCAAAACTTGGAAGTAATTGTCATTATGCAGCTATTGTACAATCCTTGTAGATGATTAGCATGATTCTAGCCTCGTGGTTGATAGATTTAACGTTTTGACTATGAGAATTACAAGATAAACATAAAGAAATGAAGGGGTAGCAGTTCTTTGCCCTGTGTAGAGCATCATAAGCAAAGCTCTTAGCTCAATATTTCAAGGATGTTTGGAACAGTTCAGTAACATTTAAAGGCATGCCGGTTATTGATGTCTGGTAAGAATGTCTGGAAGCGTAAAACAACTAACAACCTGCCAATTTGCTTGGACTGGCAGTGAACACCCAGATTCCTGTTTGTAAGCAATCTCACCTGTCCAGAACCAGCAATTAGTCAAGTCCACTTCACGGATGGTTTTTACACTAACTGAAATGAAAAGGATGATTTTAAGTATATACTTTAATACCTGAAGTACAGTGTCCAAAAACATCCTCCCATGATGCCAAATCAATTTTTGTTTGAGCCCCAGATAAGACACTGCCTCCATCAGAGTTTTCATATCTATGCCCGAGAGCTGCGTAATTCATTGCAGCAACATTTTGATTTCCTTTCGACAGATACGCATGATTCAAGTATGTCTTCAGGTTTAGTGAGAGAGTGTATCAAATGAGAATGAATAACAAAAGATCAGGAAAAGGATAAAATTAGATACCTGGGCATGGAAGAGAATCACAAGGACTTGAACAAGTGGGGTGTCTGTCATCTGTCAATGGTAACTCTGGATATGAATCAAATCTGGAACTCACATGGAGAATATCCTCTGCAGTAAATCATGTTGCATGTATGTTGATATAGGGGAAAGATGGAACAATTACGAGATGCACAAGTGCTTCAGTATGAAGCTCTAACCACAGAACAATACTAAACAAATATCTACCATGGCTAGTGGAAATTAGTATTCAGGTCAAGTCGAAATATTGTATTGACTGTAACCGCTAAAACAGAAAACACAAAAATTACCAGATCCATTAGTTTCATATGCTGATGTCAGGGTGCTGATGGGACTTGATGAGGTTGCATTTGCTGAAACAATTTTTTCATAATTTCCATGGAAGCAAGAAGATGATGAGCTGTCATCTTCAGAATTTGACACAGATGATTCATTATTTCTAGCATAACTCGTGTTCGTCTTATTACCCTGAAAATGGGGGAAAAAAAATTACTTGGACCAAATATGCACTTCCTTATGTTCTTAGACTCGAAATTTATCTTGTACCCAATAATTTAAGGAATCTGCAAGAATTCATGTTTTGTACCTCTAGTTGTTAGATCATAAATAAAAGAAAAATAATTTTAATTACAGTTCACAGACATAATTGCTTGTTTGGCTTCAAAAAGTAGGTTCTTAAATTAACTACAAAATGGAACTGAACTCCTATGTTTAGAGAAAAGATGAGAAGGATGCAATGCATCATTTCACCCTTAATACATATGCAGTCACAGGAATCATGCTTTAAAAATGCACCTCGAAGATGTATGAGCTTCCTCTCTCTTTTATACTGAGCTATGCTAATAATGTGTGTTTGAAAATGGTTACACATTGTCAAAAATGAGGAGAGGAAGATAATGATTAAAAATCTTTTTTCATGTGGAATAGAATCTAACCTTGACTTCCAAGTAGTGGACAAAAACGATGTGCATGAGATCCCTGCACAATTAAAAACATGATAAGAAATGAAATTCCAATTTACATTTCAAGGGAACATGCAGCTCAAATGTTAAGAATACCCAATCTGAAACAGAAGTACACCAAAAATAATTAATGATTGAAATTACCTCCTGGAACAAATCGACAGGTACAATGTCAATAAAAGACCCAAAAAAAAAAAGGAAAGCAAAATGGACAATTGTAATGATGAAAAAGTTGAGAATTTATGAAACTTTTTGAAAAAATAAAAATAAGTAAATGTTGTATACAATCATCAACATGGAGGAGGCAATCGTTTCAAAAGCATCACTCTCAAAAATTTTAAACAAGAATGCCAGGAAATATATGCATTAGCAACAATGGTGGATTCAGTTTACCTACAAGTGTATCCAACTTCCTGTTCGGTCTGTATCATCATGATTATTTCGTATATTCGAGAACATAATTTTGAGATCGCAAGCATTGTAGTGAGCTTGCTAAATAGAGGTTGATTCTGTGCCTTGTTTTACATGCAGACTCCATTTACTTTTCATGGATTTAGAAAATTGAAAAATTGTTGCAAACACAATTAATTTCATCTATAAGGTTCAGAACAGTAAAAAGAGCAGACAACTATGGCATAACCAAAGTAGCACTGTACTACATGAGATGTAGCCAAACGAAAGCAGAATCTAAAGGAAAATCCATCTCCACACTTACTGTTCAAGCATCCAGTAGCTGCGCCTTTGAAAATTTTCATTGTCCTCTCCATGTGCATAGTAGCAGTGTAACATGTCAATGCTTCCAACCTGAAGAAAAATGATATCAACAGATAATGCATAAATGAAGCCTAGATATGGGGAATGTCCAACAGGATTTTCTTCTTTTCTGTTTTTATCTGAAGGTTCTACTGACTATTTGTTGCAGTCAGATAATTGAACAAAAGATCCAATACCTATATCATGAATTTACTATAAGTGATAATCAAAAGAAAAATCTTTCAAGTTCATTATACATTCCATGGTTACCTTCAGCTTCTCATGGGCTTCCCTAACGGTCTTCCCATCCTTTTTCTTTCTCCAATTATGTCCATCCTTCCGGAAGTATCTTAATACCTTCCGATCAAAAAGAAAAACAGAACCACCTGAGAAGAAGCACGCAGGCAAAGTAAAAATAAGTTTCTTGCAAACAAATATTGAAGGTAAAGGTTATTAAATACATGCAGAGGGAGATTATGATTCCATCAACCCAAATTCTGGAAACAGACAAAATCAATCCACATGGCAGGCAATTTCCAGCTTTTCCCAACTACATCTAATTCTTTAAGGCAGCAATTAAGGACATTAGTAATTAAGTATTATGCAAGAAGCGGAATAATGCACCACCACTTCTTTCAACACTCAAAAGATAATCAAGATCATATATTTTATGAATTTTTTCTTGAAGAATTTATAACATTTTATAAGAGAGAGCAATTAATGAAGATTCGTAAATTAAGATAAAGGAACACACAGGGCTAGGACATAAGGCTTGAAGCGTTAAGTCTTATTGACACAAAAGTGGGACATTCACTATTTTCAAATTCCAAGATGATGTAACAAACAAGTCCAATATTGAAGTTCAAATTTTCACATTCAAAAAATCTTTGACGTTAATACAAAATATCATTATGCAGTAGCTAATAGGAAACAAAAAAAGCAAGCTATTTGGCCAGTTGCATCGCTCTAAATTGTTAATGTTCCCTCCTCTAACACTGCAATAGCATTGTAAGTGAAAAAAAAAAATCTCGATGAATGATTATTAGATTGCAAATTTTTACATTTGTTCAATTGACCATGACTGTGATGCATCAGTACGTTCCAGCAGAAGTAGCCATAGAGATTAGCTACTTGCCAAACGATGCCCCTTGTCCAGCTGTTACAAAGGAATCATAGGGCACAACATCCTGATTGTGCGGAACAACAGAAAGTTTACAAGCAAATCAAATTAGCATTGTGCAATGTTCAGTTCTGTACAGTAAATTGGAGTATGGCATTGAGAACTCTATGTTCATGATTTATACACAGAAAAGTTGTGTGATCTCCCTTAGGATTAAAAATATCAAAAACAATTTCCTTGGATAAAATAAGGATTCATTATATACCTAAGCCAGGTCGGCATGGTGGGACCTTATGCAAATCGCTTGTCTTTTGAGTAGGCATTCAACAGGTATATAAATTAATTAATTTAGATAAAGTAATCAAAAATATTGACTGGTAATGAGTATATAAAAAGACGTACTGACTGGCTTATGCGGAGGCTCAGGGGAAATATGAAACTTCTTATAGTCCCGTAGGATTTCACAAATTTCAGCAGGTCTCAGCCATCGATGTTGTGCTTCTCTTAATATCTGCTTAATATCTGCACATTAGACAACAGTGACCAAATGAGAAAGCACTTCCCACGCAATAGTCACAATAACTAGTCTCGAAATCATTGAATGATTCATTTTGAGCATCAGAAAGGATTCAAGAAGTGGGAGGAGGGAAGACAAGACACAATAAAGAACAATTCTCCCTGGCTTGCATTTAATAAAGCTTCCTCAGGACAAGTTTTTAATATTGAAGCTAGAAATTTGAAGTAGATTTTGGACATACAGACACGTAAAAATACTTAGGTTTCTAAACTATTTAGCTTCTTTCAATAGAATACAAAGGGTTAATATCAATTTTCCAAGATATTTTTATAGGTGAAATAGCCAACACTTGTTTGACCATATAATATTTAGCTCTTTCAATGAAAGTAGTTACTATTAGCTCACATTAGCCAACAACTGATGGGCCAGTAGTACTTTGTGACAATATGCATAACTCCTTATCATACTCCTTTTCTTACTGGAAAAGAGGGTATAATATAGCAGTTAAACAGTAATTGAAGGTAAGAGAACCAAACCAAGATTTTAGTTATTTAATATCTTAGGTTTACTTTGTGGTGGCAGTGGGGGTGGGGGGGAGGCGGGATTTTACATTAATGACAAAAGTTCCAGTACGATTATTGATTAACTATTGAACTATTCAGGTTCTTTTGAGCAAAATGACATGTATTCTATATGATCAAATTCATCGGTATAGAGGAAAATAAGCATCCACATAAACCTATAACATGGAAGTATTTGGAAGCCAAGTTACAAGTCCATCATTATGCACACCTCAAAACCAGAGGGTTCTTATAATACATCTGATCATTGTATAAATTATATATTGTATTTATCTATTTTTTTTAGAATAAGGGTGGCAATGACAATAATTTTGACCTTTAAAAGAATGCACACATATCTGCTGCCAAACAGTTCCAAATAAATAAATAAAAATTCAATGGTCTAAAATTCGAAAGATTGTGTTTGCTCAACCATTTGCTGTTACTGTGTAATGCAGCTGACAGGTTTTGGTCTTTATAATCTAAAATGTCAACATAATTACACCTGCACGAGTGCCTTCATCCAAAACAAAACCCTTATTTACCAAGTAGTAGCAGACGGACGAAAAAATTACAAACATTAAGTAGGAATTATACTGAAATATATACTTGATCGACCAAACTAAATTCAAATCCATTATCCGGAAATCGGTCATATTCCATTTCAACACTTTTTAGGGGAAAACACGGCGATTATACCTCCTTTACTCATTTCTCCATTCGAAAGCTGGAAGTCAGTAAACTTTACTCTTTGGAACTTTCAATATTTTAACTTTTTCTGAAATCAAAAGACAGGCGCGATAAGAAGGACAAACATTTAAATTAGAAAAAGGTCGAAATAATACCCGACCAAAACCCTAGATTATTCGATCCGCTGTCAGCCATGGAAAACTGGATCACAGTGGACCAAGACTTCGAGTCAGCTGAGGCTTAATTTATACACAGAAGCTAAGAGAGAGAAAAACCGGTTAGAGAGAGATGAAAGCTATGAAAGTGTGATGGATTTGATAAGGAGGAGCTTTTATTATGGGAAAGGTTCAGTCGTAAAAGTCCTATGATACATGTGACAACCAATGGTTTGTCAACAGGTGGCCTGGGCATAGGGGACAGGAAATTACAGCTGAGCAGAACCGGGAATTTTATGGGTCGTAGTGATGGACCTCAAAAGCCCTCATTACTCTGGGTCTTGGGCTTCTTACAAAAAAATTGAGGCCCAGTATCGAGTCTGACAAATCTGAATTTTGGCCCGCAGCGCAGTAGTTTTTCAATCGAAGAAATTACACCACATAATCTATTTTTAATTAAATTTCAAATATTACAATTCATCCTTTTTTTTACTAAAAGAATACTACAATATTTGAAGAATAATCGGAAAAAAATAGCTTAACTCCTGAAACTAATCGATTCAATAGCTATTATGACTCCACCAAACAACCATATCACCATCTTCGATCAAAACCCACAATTCTTGCCCCGAATCCTCAAACTTGTATCACCATCTTCAAGCAAAATCAAATCCACAAGATTGAAACCAAAGAAAGCCTCAATCATAACAAGGGTCAATCTTCTTCACGTATCAAGGTTCCTTATTTTCATATTCCCAATCCAAAATCTTTTCCTACGATTGCAATTTTGGGAGATTGGATTTTACGCCATCAACTAATCAATTCCACAAGACTGTTGTTCTGGATTCTTCCATGCATTTTCGAGTTACTATGGTATGTTCTTTTTACCGTTTCCAAATTGTTTTCTGTTTTCGATTTTTCAAAACAGAGAAAACGCGTTCTCTTTTCCATTTTCGAAAATTAGTTTTTGAAAACAAGTTAAAAATTTACAAAGGAAACCCAAAACAACAAATTTGTCGTTTTGGGTATTTTCAGTTATAATTTAAAAAAATTTCAAAACGCGTTTTGGGTATTTTCAATCACCGTCAACCACCACCGCAATCCAACCACCATAGCACCACCGCAGTCCGTCGCCGCCACAACTACAACAACACCACTACAATCACCACCAAGAAAAACAATTTGGAAGCCACTTTTCGGCCACCTAGACCGCCGAATTCAACCACCAACAACCTCGCATCACTCCCCTCTATCACCTTCAATCATTCATCAGTCACGAAATAACATGAATTATCATAAATTGGAAGCCAAAAAACCTTTCGACGCTACCTGTTTCTGTCGAAAATCATCACATCCGGCGACACTCAAGGTTGTGCGACACCACTAGTCGAATGCTCATCCCTAGGTAACTCCAATCATGTCCCATATTCACCACAAACAACTCTGCATTGTTCGGATTTCATTCGAGGAGAACGATAATCACGATCTGAATTTTTGCAAATTCAGACGCCGTCCGACTATCCCACGATCGTGGACCACATGGGTTAGCTCCTCTCCACCTAGTGCACCTTGCCCAACCATGGGTCAAGGCCAATTTTACCAGTGACATAGGAGATGAATGTGGTGGCGGTGGGCTTCGTTGAGAAGGGGGAGGGAAAACGGGTTTTCCATTTTTTTTATTTTTGTAAATAATTTTTCAAAATGTCAAAAAGAACACATTTTCAACAATCTCAAAATGGACACTCAAAACACAAAACTCAAAATGAATTCAAAACTCAAAACTCAAAACTCAAAACTCAAAACACAAAATTGAGACACAAAGAGACCATCAACTAAATGTTTGAATTTTGTTTTATTGTAATTATTTGCATAGTTTTTTTTTTTATTATTTCATATTTTATCTTCCAATAGATTTAGCAAAGAACCGAATACATGTGGTGAAAAATGATTCACGTACGCGACTTCAAATTTACCAGGAATAATGCTTAGTTGTTATTCATTTTTTTCTATTTGAATGAGAATTCCTTAATGGGTTCTTGGAAGATGAATTTGTCACTTATGCCTAAACATGTCAGAATGTGTTTCTAAATTTGTTATAGGAAAAACCCTATAAAATAATAATATTGGGTTCGAAAAAATTTATTATTTTAAAGAGGTTATTAATTTATCGATAAATAAA
The DNA here is from genome assembly GCA_019097785.1 of Fraxinus excelsior. Classification (NCBI taxonomy): domain Eukaryota; kingdom Viridiplantae; phylum Streptophyta; class Magnoliopsida; order Lamiales; family Oleaceae; genus Fraxinus; species Fraxinus excelsior. Next base: position 25,691,703 of record CM032639.1, on the reverse strand, counting down.
TATTTTTATAACTTGTATTATATTTACTATATTACACGTAGGGAATTTAAAAAATATATATTGAATGGGATGAAATTCAAAATTTAACCTAGAAGCACATAAAAAGGCACGCACATACACACATTAAAGATGAAACGTTAATGAACATGCATCGAAGTTTAATATCTTGGAAGATTAATTGTTCATGTAATCATGGTATACGTTGTAGAAATGTAATGAATGTCGACCACATTTTAAAGTTTTAAACTATCCTAGTGAAAATTAGCATCGATTGAAACTCTTACCAATAAAGATATTATTCAAAGGGTACTCAATATACATATCAATGGTGATCGTGATTCAAATGATAGTTGTATGTTACCAACTATTTCTTCAAAATAAGCGTTTCAAACAGTCTTAACATTAAATAATTACTCTGTACAAAATTAAAAAAATATGTCAAATGTATATAGTATGTGCATTGCAAAAGGGTGGGGTGGCGGGGGGAGTTGAATTAGGTTTGGGTGCAAAGAAAAAACAAAAGACTTTAAATGCATATTTTGAAAAAGAAGCGATTTGAAAAATATGTAGTCAAATTAAAAGCTTGTTACCGTGACATTAATTATATTTGCCTATACATATTTCCGAAAAAGTAATATTACGCGCATTCTTTCTAAAATATATTTTTCTTTTTCTTATTTTCAACCACACATTATTTAATAAAATAATATTACATATAAGCAAAAATAAAATAAAAAAATAAAAGTAACATTATTTATCATCATAATGATGGAATATCAGTAATATGACAACCCATATTTCTCTCTCTAATAAAAATTGAATTGCACAATCCCACTATTTCATATAGATTGTCACATCCCTGAAATTCTATTATCATAATAATAAATAACATTATTCGATTTTTTAACAACGCATTCTCAATTAATTTACTATTTCAAAATACATTTTTAGCGGAAAAAAAAATGTGGCTTAAAGAGGCATTTACTAAAAAAGTCCCTCCACATATGATATATATACGCATTACAAATCCTTTTAATTTAAGCGATGCATGTACTTAACTATGTGCTGTGATGTGAAAATGATACTCAAATTCACATGCAAGTGAGTCCATGACTTTTTGGGAAAAATACATAAATACAATATTTTAAGTATATAATTTCATATTTAATAAACTCATAAAAATGTTTCATAAATCAGGTGCTAAATAAGAATATTATATATTATTCTAACTTAAATTTAGAAAATTGTAATTTAAATCAATTTGATCAACATTATCACGTCCTAATATATAGCATATATATCAAGAATATATACTTCATACATCCCATAAAAATAGTCATATTTCATTTTTCATATTGATTGAGAAAATTCAGTTAATATAGTTAAAATAATAAATTTTACTATCATTTTTCCTAATATATAACTACATCAATTCAATCAATATTGAAGGTAATTAAATTATATTTGTAATAACAAAGCACATTAATATAGGATTCTCTCGTATCTCATTTCTCTATCTTGCAATACATTTCTCGTAACTCACCAAAAATTCTCTTACACCTCACACTTCTTTTTTGGTGACGTAGGAACCCGCAATTGCGACTCACTAGCGGAGCCCCGACCATTGTGAGTGCGCAGTAGGTAAACCCCACTCCATGTACAATAACCCGCAAATTACATAGAAGAGGTAAACTCGGGCTAGATCGAGAAAGTGTTAGAAGAAGATTCGAACTCGTGACCTTCGATCTCCGCGTTCACCTGTTCCACCAGCTCGACTATCCCCGAAGGGGTTACACCTCACACTCTATCATTATATCTCCTACTCACACCTTTTTTTTTTCTCTCTCTAACATATATTATTTAATAATTATTTCTCTCACATCTCACTTTCTCTCTTACGCCTCCCACTTTTCTCTCACTCTCTTGCACATCACACTTTCTCTCGTCATTCTAAAAGCATGGATTTTTTTCCCCAAAATTAGATGGTCACATTTTGTGACATCTCATAAAATTTTATGACCTATAATTTAATCAAACCGATCACATTCACAAAAATATATAATTTATGGTCACAATCACATATCAATCACAAAGACACAAATGCAAATGCATATAACAAGTACAAATTTAATTGTAAAATTACACGTTTTTATAAATCACGAATTATGTATCGGTCACATAACCAAATTAAATGGTCACAACTTATTTATGAGTCACAAAGATAGAAATAGTATGTTACAATTACAAATTTAGTCAAAAATCACACATTTTTAGGTCACATATTATTTATTGATCACAAATTACTCATTTTATTGGTCACAATTATCCAATAATTGGTCATATTCTCTTTTCGTCGCTTCACCACTATTCCCACAACCACCAATACCACCAAGAAGGTACCTCATTAGTGCACCATCACCACACATATGTATCAAAAACGTTGTCGCTATTTCACCACTGTCACCGCTACCACCACACAAATCTATGCCTCCACCGCACTACCATCACTTGGATCTGTACAACTACTACCACTACCACCACCACCACCATTGTGCCGCCAACAAGTATAAATACCCGCATAATCACCACAACACCACCACCACCTACATATATGTGTACACCATAAACCCACCATTACATAGCTACCAGATTTGACATCCATTATATCCCACAATAAGCTCCTGATTTGAAATCCATTAACAACTAGTGCCAAAATTTTCATAAATTTTTACCTCTTTTCCCTAGAAATTTGAACAATGCAAATTAATGGACAAAAATAATGGAAAATAACGGGTAATGAATGTATGATTTTACTAGGATATATAATGGGAATTTAGCAATCAATTGAAAAGAATTATAATATGATTTTATAATGTTTTGTATAATATGATTGCATTTATATCGTGTTTCCATATGTATATTGATAGAGAGAACGTTTTTCAATACATTATCTCCTATATAAATATTATATTTTATATAAATTGTAATTAATCCATTTAATCACCAAAGACACAATTTCACTTGTGCACAAAAAAAAAAGGTTCGCGCTGCCCGGAGACTGGTGTCTACACACCGCGGACACGGCGTCCACGCAGCGCGAACAATTTTTTTTTTTTTTTTTTTAAGGTGCTCCATATATTTACCACTTTTATTTCCCTTTCCCTCCTCCTCCGAGAGCCGATAATGAAGGCATTTCTTCTTCTTCTTCATCTCTCTGCGCCTTCTTCTTTTTCTCTCCACGTTGTGGTCCATCTTCTTCTTCTTCTTCTCTCTGCATTCCGTCTTTCATTTGCCTTGAAACTTCATCGTTATCTCTCTTCCTTCTTTCGTTTTTGTATTTTGTACAGTAGATTATTTGGGTTTAGAGGTTTGAGAGGTGTTTTACTTGCGTAATTTTGTGATTAAGCATCTATAATCTGTTGTGTATTATTGTCCGGAGATTTACACCTCTACTATTAGTCTTTCGATTTTTCCTATGTGCTCGATTTGTTCTCTTTGTTTAAGGTTAGCCAATTTCAAGTGAGAATTTTTCGATTTTCTTTATTTGTTTTGTTCAAAATTTTCCTGTTTGCTCAATTTCGTTGCTATATTTAAGGTTAAGCAATTTTGGTTGAATTTTTTTCTTCCTTTTCTGTCTCTTCTTGTGTATGTGTGTGTCATTTCTTCTACTTTTATTTGTATTTGCTCGATTACTTCTTTGTGTTTAAGGTTTATCAATTTCGACAGACATTTTTTGTTATATTCAGTTCTGGCCTCTTATTTTGTGTGTTTGCTCTGTTTCTTTTACCTATTTGCTTCATTACTTCTGTGTTTAGGATTTTATAATTTGCACTCAGATTTTATGGTCAACAGAAAGTGTTCTTGTAAGAATGCAAATGAATTAGAACTTAGCATTTATTATTTTTTGTGCAAAATTGTTTACTTATTTAGAACTCTTTTGAAATTTTGAGGCTTATTAATTTAACATGGTTCAATTCTATTCCAACTGAAAAATTTCCCTTGCATCTGTTAGTGTACAATTAGATAGTTAATTACCTTTTAATTTTTGCTCTTTTATCTACTGACACTATAGCTAACGTTGAATTCATACAATTGGGAATATTAGTACAAAGAATTCCTTTTGTTGCCTATATTACCACTTCATTGGCACGAAATTTCTGCTTTGTTTCTCCCGTGTTAGTTTAACATTAGCGAAGGACCTTCATTGACAAAAAACAAAGGGAAATTTGTTATATTACCAAAGTAATAGTAAATTTGTGGTCACTTCTAGCTTGAAGTCATCATGACATGAATTAAATTATACTGAGTATGCTAAAATGTTACTTTTCTTGAAAGTAAGACAAGACTTGTTGGATTTTTTATACAATAGAGAGCAATAATAGAGAAGTGAAATAGAGGATTTAAGACAATGTGTCAACATCCACAGCGAGTGAAGCAAGACTCAAGTTCTAGTGGCTGAATAAGTCATTGTTTGGTACACATTAAAATTTTCATTTTCATTCTTCTACTTATTTTCAACCACATATTTTTCAATAAAATAATATTTTTCATCACATCAATAACTTTTCTTTCTTTTCAACCACACATTCTTCATCATTCTACTATTCCAAAATACATTCTTTTAAAATAATGTGGCTCAAACACACCCTAAGTAACTTACTTTCTGAAAGAGCAAGTTAAATAGTAAAAGAAGTAATTACATGTTTGACAAATAAATAATTGTGCGACTGTCTAACACACATTTATCACTCGAAGTCGTTAAGACATGATATGTACTTAACTATATGTTCAATGTCAAGGGGTGCCTATTGGTTCGTCAATCTTTCTTTGGAAATAATCCGAGGAACTTCATTGACGTTGGAGGAGGAGTTCTTGCATGTCATGGACTCCATTCGAGTTTCCGAACCTCTCAAGGAGGCTTGCCTTTGAACATAGGTAAAACTTTGTTTGCATATTTTTTCCTTCATTTGCTAATTTTAATTAAATCGCCTTCTTGTTCAATAATTTCGTTGTGCTTGTTAATTGTGATGTTATCCTTTTTATTTTGTTTGCAGACGTATCTACAACAATGATAATTTAACTTGGCCTTGTGGTGGACTTTCTTATTGCAAATTGAAATGTGGAGGACCCCTTTCTATTGACTTGGCAAAGGTAATGAACAATTTCATTTAGGCAGTTGCACGTGTTTAATTGAACCACTTTCTTCAATCAAGAGTGTTTTCTCATTGCAAACAAAATCTACTATATTTGAACCCCTTAGGTAAATCGTGTTTGAAAGAATTTGAGGATAACGACGATTCCTTCTAACCATGAGTACGAAATTAATGTCATTACATTATGACCCAATTCTGCACCATGTTTGCTAATTAACAAACCTTGTCGTCCTTTTGGAACACGTTCCCTTTTCCAAGCCAATTACACAACATTATCTAAATATGCTTCTCAATCATGCAAAATATATACTCCATCTCGGATTCTATTATCTCATTTCCTTTTTGAGTACTCTTCTTAAGAATAATATCATCTTTCCTATAATAGATACGTTTTCCTAGAAGTACACACTTGAAGACTTATCAGCTAAAGGTAAAATCCAAAACCATGTAACCTCTTAACCTCCTATAAAACTTCATGCCAACTTTAATTGGGATATTCAATCCAAACAGATCAAACAAGAAATGCTTAGTTATTATGATACTTTTGGCATCTCTTCAAAGAGAATTTCAAGGTTAGCAAAAATGCAAGTACATCAACTGTGAACATATATTCAAACTTCTTCATCTTCTTTTGTGTTTTAGTCTGCACTGTTTATTTTTTCCTCTCTATTGAACAGATAGTTAGTTTTTAATGTGTTTTATTTCCATCATATAAAATCAATTGACTTAATATCTGATTATAATGATCTCTAAAAGATAGCTTAATGCATACAATAATTGATGCTTTTAGATCTTACTATTTGTCATTTGTAGCATGTCATAGAAATGTGATGAACACACACTCATGTACAAAAAACACATGGGCAATCATTCAAAATATAATGGTTTGTCATGATAGCACTGTGACAAATATGTGCAGTGACTTCATCATTCAAATTGAATATGGAGTTAACATTGCCAATATTACAAATACTTTTACCATTGGTGACCTTGTGAAAGTGTTAGTTCCAACTACCATTACATATATCATCTACTATTTCTAATTTTAGGAAATACGGCTTTGTGAGGTCAATTTCAAAAATTATTCATCTCACAGATGGATAATACCATATGTAAATTATTGTAACTGTGGGAGAAAGCATTGCTAAGACAAGGCTGCAAGCACGGTACAGATGTAGTTGACAAAAGTCGGTCTTAACATGCATCAGTCTTGGCACAAGCTCATGCTTCCCAATCAAAGCTATAGTATGCATTTCCGTCAAAGTTTCCTTACTCTATCTTCTAGGTATATATGTGTATCTGCATCTATATATGTCTTAGGTGAGAGTTTTGGATTTTTTTAGTATGAATTTTTAGTTCTATTTATTGTAGTTATTGCTATATTGTAGAGGAATTAGAAAATCCCCATCTACTTCTACTGCTGAACAAAGTACAAGGGCTGTTTTTTTGGGTACTATATTACCTCTCATGATTGATGATATTACTTGAGATGTACACATTAACAATTTAACAAACTAGGTTACCGTTATACTCCAATGGTGGCAATGGCTCGAAGGGCAACCTTGGCCAGATTTTTGGAGAAGCCCATGCATTGGTAATGTCCTATTTTAAAGTTTTCCTTCATACACTTAATAGTGTTAATTAAACTGCATTGATTCCATCTCTAAGCATCATTTTCATTCACTTCATACCAATAACTACTATCATGCGGATTGACACGTACATATACATCAAACCTTACCATAAAAGCACCAAACTCAACCAGTTCTGAAGCGTCAATTAATCGATCAAGATGTTGGCATTTGGACATGCCCCCATGAGTTAGAGTGTTTTTTGAAAATGACGAACCTTAATTCCACCTAGCGTACACAGTATCTTTCATTTCTCTTCATTGGAGTTATGTCTTTGCGTATTTGTCTTTACATGTACGCTCCTATCATGAAATGTATTCATAAATGTTCTGTTTGCAATGCTATTATAAATGTCATTTTCTCTAATGCCTATCCTAACCTTAAAAGTGTCCTTCCTGTAAAACCTTAGAATATGCTTTAGAGTATCGAGCTATTAGGACAAGAGAGAAGAAATCCTTTGAGCAAATTATCCGACTGATGTTATAAATGTTATCATGATTGCTATTAGATCTCTTTCTCTGAGTGTACCCAACAACATTCTATATAATTCAATTTTGCTGCTTATGTTTAAGAAGAATAAGAAGTTATTGAATCTAAAATAAGGATTAGAAACCAAGAACTTCAAAATGAAGTGAAGAGAATGCCAAAGCAAATAGAAATTAGCTCTCTCAACAGTAGAGATTGACTATTGTTCAACATCAGGTATATGATATGAGCCTGATTTAGTGGGCTGTAGGTTCACTAACTCTGTCTTCTCTTCCTTTCCGCCTGTCTGCAGAGTTGCTTCAGCTAGAGGGAATTGTTACATGTTGCTTCAGCAGTAATACAACGTTCACGTTCAAGAGAAAATAGGTATGCAACTACAATGTGATTCATATATTTAACTTAATAAATATAGGGCAAAGAAGACCTTCTGAGTTTCATCTTCATTTCGGTATTCAGATATTAATAAAGTTTTGTTTTCTGGAATAATATTCTTATGCATACTAATTTATTTTGTGTCATTTTCGAATATTCTTTTTCTTTTATTTTCTTTTTTGACAAAAAAAAAAAAAAAAACAATTCATTGTGCTAATGGATAATATTTATTTCAATATCATAGGGTGTATTAGGACGTAATACTAGGAGGTGACTAAATTTCGCTATCAAGTTAGTGTTGATGCCTTAGAATATGATAATTTTACGAGCTTCTTTAAGTTATTTATTGTATATAAATTTAGATAATAGATGACGATGCTACTGAAATTTTTGCTCTAAAATTGTTGTTCCTTTCAGTAAATAGACACTTCAAATAGTGCGATTAGGGGTGGCAAAAAAGCTCGGACGGCTCGAGCTCGGCCCGAAAAAAGCCTGAGCCAGGTCCGGCTCGGGCTCGATTAGACCAAGTCGAGGCTCGGGCCAAGCTCGATTTTGGGGGGTCGGCTCGAGCCCCGGCCGAGTTTCATTTTTTTGGTCGGGCTTTGCTTGGACTCGGCTCAGGCTCAGGCTCAAAAAAGTTCGGTCCAAAAAAGCTCGAGCCGAGCCCGAACTTTTTTTTTTTTTTTTGGCTCGAGCTCGACTTGTTGACATAGCTAAGTGCGATCATTATCAACTACTATGGGATTCTCAGACTCACTTGTGTGATCCAGGATGTGCTACGTTTGTGGAAATAATTGGTATTGAAATTCCATGGAAAACAAAATCACGGGTAAGTGTGAGTTTAGTTTAATTTAATATGATTATGAGCAACACTCAAATTTCTGAAGCTTCTTCGTTCTTCAGTTTCATTAAGGATTGAAAACACTAAAATAGAAATTCTACCAAAAATTCATATTTCCTATTCAACTCTATTTTGTTTCGACTAATTTGTTACAATTGAATGACTACAATTTGATCATTTTGTTAGTTCTCACCAAGACCGATCCTCATATTTTGGAGCCTTATGCAAACTTCAAATATGGACCCCTATAAATATCATGTCCGTGTTTGATAGAGATTAAAATCATATTTTCAGCAAATTTTGATAAAATTTGATAAACTGTGTGGCTAAAAAGTTGCGAATAATGCGTTGTTAAAATTAATTGTTAATTTTGATTTAAAAAACAATTAAATACAATTAAAATATAATCAAAATACTTGAAAGCAATACAAGATTTAAACTCCAGTACAAATAAATAAATAAAAAAGAAAAAAAGAATAATTAGTGGATTGGAAAAATGCTAAATTAAATTACATAACACATAGAGAATCATTTGTTTAATTAAAACATTAATTATTACAATGACACTAAAAAAATGGAAAAAAAAATTGACAAATAAAACGAAATGCAAGAACCTAGAGAGATGAATATCAGCTCCTTGAATAAGTATAAGACCCACTGTGAGAGCGTTAGAAAAGGTAATGACCGTAAGTTTTGAAGATGTTTAGAAAAAAAAAGGAAAAATGATGGTTGGTAAGATAAATTGTCAAATTAATTATGGGCATGTTCGGTAAATATTAAAATCGGATTAAAATTGAAAAATTAGCCGTTATTGTTGACTTTTATTAGAGGAGTGAGACCCAATAACGACTATATTTTCAATTTTAATTGGATTTTAATCTCTACCGAACGTGGCCTATATATAGAGACAATAATGACTATGATATATTTATGTGATACATAAATGTATATGGTAAGTTTTGTGCCATTTATATGATTTTTTTTAGAGACGTACGATTGTATTTCCAAATTTTATTAATTTCTTGTGTTTTCATATAATAATTCTAATTTATAGAATTTCGTAATTATAATTTTCAATTTTCTTCAATCAGTCAATTAACCTTATATAATTTTGTGGCCTTAACAAAGTGAAGCCTTAGATGATCGCCTACACAGCCTATAATCATGGCTTGCCTTGGTTCTAACTAACAAGTACGCAACTGTTTTCTAGATATGGATAACGTCACCAAATTGTGACTATATATATGTTAAATGATCATCTTGAAATAAAATGAAATTCCATGATGAATAAGACATTTTTTCAACAAAAATAAAAAATAAATATCACACGATTTCATAAACAAAAATTATAATGTGGATGTGAGTGAGTCAGATTACTTAGTCCTCATATTTAGCTTCTTTTGATATACCGTTCACATGATAAGTATTTTGATTTCTATTAGTTTTTATTATTGTACCATATTGTGTTTCAGGTGAAAGATGGACTTCTCCTGCCAGATATGACCTCCCTTCATTTGTCTACAATCGAAGATGTTGATTACACAGAAGACAAGTTTGAATGTAAGCTTAATCATTTTTGCACATGGATTTATATTAAAGTCATATGATATGATATGATATTAACTTTTCACTTTCATGCACGTGGTTGCATTCAAATTCTCCCAATAGTGTTTTTTAGTGCCATTAGTGGTTCAATTAATGTGTTGCATAATAATTTTTTATTTTTATTTTTATTTTTATTTTTTATTTTTTTTGTCGAAGCTACATAGACATCTTATATGAGTGCTACAAAGATATCGACAAGTACAGTGACATGAAGAGTGTTGCCTTCGCTTGACGTCGCTTTTATGTACGTTCAATTGTATTTCTATCTTCTCAATTCCAACATTGTCATTTGTTAATTTTTTGGATTAAGCCAAATGTACAGAGGCTCGATTGACATACATCTTACCAACTCTTACACAAGGTGAGGTCCTGCCCACTCTTTGTGTTTGATCTGTGAAGCCCCACTTCTGTGAGTGTAGCTTAATCCTAATTTTTTCACCATTATTTTCTTTCTCCTTCCATTGAAGAAAAGAAAGATTTGTACATCATGTACTTACTTCAAAAACTGATCATTTGCTAATGTTTTTCAACATGTGTTTTATTCATTGTATTACAATAAGGTCACAAGTTTTCTTTCATTTTAGGGTGTGTTTGTGCCCATTATTTTGGAAGAATGTATTCTAGAATAGTAGGTTGATGGAATAAAATATTGTTTTATTGAAGAATATGTGATTGAAAATGTGTAGAAGAATGATAATGAAAATCTTAATGTGTATCAAACATGGGCTTAATCTTAATCTTACTTGAATATTATCCTTATTAAGTTTGATTAGTTATTATGTCAATTTCTACAAGCATTATGTGAAAACTTACTAAACTTTCAAAATAGTTTAATTTTTCATTAATATTCGACACTAACATGACCTTCAAAAATGTGACAGCTCGTGTATTGCATGGGCTTTGACTAGTGTAGAGAGAGAGAAATAAATATAGGGAGGGTAGGATTGTGTAATATAGGATTGTATGGTAAATACAAATTTGTAAAACCTGTCTATTGTACAAAAATAATATAGACCTAAATTTTGAAATTGAAACTTTATTGACACGGTTTGAGGTAATTTTCCCAGCAAAAAAAAATACATAACTACCTATATTTAAATATACGATTTCATAACTTTGACAAACTTGAGATTTTCTTTCAAAAATCGGGTATAATATGGGTATGTTTGGGTCGGATTTTAATCTGAGTCAAAGTCACAATCAATATCAACCACATCTTTTATGGGCTCCATATCTTTTCAACTACACATTTCAAAAACTTATATCACAATCAACTTAAAATCTGATTTTAATTTACACCAAAGACCCTTTATATGTATATTAGATAAGAAAAGATATTTAAAAATATTATTCCTTAAATCAAGGAGTTAGTCACACGTTCCTTTCAAAAATCATATTTATTAATTAAATAAATTAAAGTCACAATATCATATAATTTATAGTTTTAGTTACGTACCAGTCACAATTACAGAACGTCACAATCACAAGTTTTATATGTCACAACTTATTTATCGATTATGAAAACATAAATTGTAGGTCACAATTACAAATTTATTCACAAATCACACATTTTGAACAATATATTCGTTTTATTGATCACAATTACCTAATAATTGAACACAACCACTCTTCATCCAACCTGTTCTGCTGCAGCACCATTGACGCCACCAGTAAACACCGATGTCACCTCACCACCACCTTCTCTCTCTCTCTCTCTCTCTCTCTCTCTCTCTCTCTCTCTAATAGAATACATCCAATACAACGAGTGCATAGATGAAGAATAATTGACATTATAGCATGCAGGGTACTCGTGTATCCATTTGTATTCGCTATGACAATGGTTAAATAACCAGCTAAAGAAACTACTCACAGCACTGCACCATCAATAGCTGGTGTTGATGACAAAAATTAGTTTAAACCCGATCAATATGCTATACTAATTTTATACATTGTTAGGATGAGATGAACACTTGTTACGATATTTTTTAATTAATTAGTTTGATATTAGTTTGGTTTGATTTGTGAATGTTTATTATCGTTCTTTTCGATTTTTTGATAATCAATTGAATTGTTAATGAATTTTACTGTTGTCAAGAAAGACAATAGGGTTTAAACACAATATAATAAATATTGTAAGGTTCGATAGATAATAGAGATATACATCTATATTTTATATGATTTCAATAAGTGTTCTAACATTTGTTAATGCATTTTTTATATTTGCATCTTTCATTGAGAAATAAAAGAATTACATGAGGGGAATATATTTGATCGCTATCGAGATGGACTTTCAATTAAATTAGGAACATTTACCAGTGTGAATGATTTCAAATTGTGACTTTAATTGTTATACTAAAAATGGAATAAGAAGGAGGGTTCAATACATTATTAGCATGAAATGAACCATTATTATCATATTTGTATATTTCATCGAGAGGCGAAAGGGTCACGTGAGGAAAATATATTTGATTGCTATCGAGAGGGGTTTTTAATTAAATTATGAACATTGAGTAGCATGAATGATTTCAAATTGTGACTTTAATTGTTATACAAAAAATGGACTAATAAGGAGGGTTCAATATCTAAGCAATACATCTCATATATTTGAAAAACACATTTATTTGCTTTCACTAATTTAATTGATAATTTAGAGATTAGTATAAAAAATCACAACAACTTGTTTACTATTCGATTAAAGTTGCAATTAATTTTAACTCGATCAAACACATAATTTTCGTGGGTTTAACACTCTGTTCATCATTATATTACTTAACCAAGATCTAGTGTACTTGCAGAAAATCAAACGATCACTAACCATCCATGGTGTCCGTCATGGACAATATTAATATTATATGGACGATTGAATTTACCTCTATACTCTATAGTCTGATGGATCATTGTTGACCAAGCAGTTGGAATAAGGTTTATATGAGATTCTGGAACTGGGGGAGGCAATAAGCAGCTAGCCAGCATTTTTCCGTATTGATTTCTGCAAATAATTTATTCATTGGCTCGAGCTGGTCCCAACTATTAAGCATGAACTTACCTTTCAGCTAGCCTTGCATGGACTATAATGCCATAATTATATTAATTGGTTATATGTCTATAGATTGATGGTTACCTCACAAACAAAAGTCAAACACGCATTTGTGTTGATAAGGCCCCGTTTGATTTTGATAAATATCAGATTTTTAGTAAATTTTGATAAAATGTGTGGTAAATAAATTGTGAATTTCATGAAATGTGTGATTAAAAATTATTTTAGAAAAAAAGGATTTTACAGAACGGTGTCAAATATCGGCTAAGAGTATGTTTGGCAAGTGCACTTGCTAAAAATCAAATTAGTTTTTATTCACATATTGCATGGGATTCGCACGTATTGTTCATTTAATCATCACTAATTTTTATCTATCTATAAACATTTGCCAAACATATACTAAAAAAAAAAAAAAAACTGGTGCAATTTTAAACTGAGATGGAGTCGAGGATTTCCATCTTGCACTGAACTAGACCAATGCATACAAGAAAGAAATTAATGGGCTTGAGCTATCCTGAACTAAAGCTCAGAGAGCAATGCTACGTCAACCTAAAGTTTTACCTAATGATTGACATAATTGACAAATGGCGGCCCCCTATTGAGTGGACGTCTGTGGGCCCAGGTGCCCACCCAATAGGGGACCGCCATTTGTCAATTATGTCAAATATTATGTAAAATTTTATGTACAACTAACTTTTTCCAAGCTCAGAACTGTCTTTTATCTATGACCCTGATTTTAGTTAACGGTAAAGACTCGATGGCAATACTTGGTACTTGAATTAGATAGGGGATAAATGATAGAAATATAAATTTAATTGCTTATTTATTGTTTTATTTTTAATAAACCCCATTTTGGATTCCAGATTTTAGAGGATAATATATTTTTGGAATAATGAATTTTTGGATAATGTATGGTTACAAAATAGGAAAATTTTTGAAATTTACATATAATATTATTTTATGAGAGTTTCTTGAATTGAAAATGAATTTTTTTTTTTTTTTTTTTTAAATAGAGCCTAAATAGACACTAAGCTCTTGTTTGGGGATTATCATATTTTTAGTAGATTTGATAGAAGTTGATAAAAAATGTGGTTGAAAAATTATGAACTTTACGAAATGCGTAGTTAAAATTAATTGTTATAGACAAATAAAAAGTTAGCAATGTCGATCAATTTACACGATTTGTGATTTTGAAAAGTCAAACTTGACACGAAACTTTTGTGTCAAATAATATAGGGGGAAAAAATAATCAATAAAGCTTCTTGTACAAGGTCAGCTTTGCCGGGACTTTAAAGGAATTTAAAAAGACATGATGACTCAATAGTTAAAGAAAAAACGAGGGAAATGAAAATGAGTAACCCGATTCGCTTGTTAGGCTAAAAGGGAAAAATATTTATAAATTCATTGAATTTCTTATGTTTTTGTCTAAATTTTTGAGTCATTATGAAATGTCAAACGAAATCGAAATATTGTATTTTTAACATTATTTTGTAGTGCTCGCAGCCTAATTTATCACTTCATGATAAAATGGTGTAAATTATATTGCAAAATTTGTCACACAAAAATAGTAAACATTAATAAAATAATTGATTTTTTTTTTAAAGACAAGTTATATGCTTCTTTTTAACAAACAAGTTTGATGCATATTTAACTATTTTCGGTATTGATTTAGACCATTCGATATATCTATGATATAATTTTCGAAATAAGTTTCGAGATGACATAAGTGATTTGTAGATTCGACTAGTGCATGATCTTCGAATTTTTTTTAAAAATAGCACGTTATTTAAATTCACGAAATAATAGGTTGGAACGATCTACTTTTGATGCGTTGTAACATTTGCTGCTATTGATCGTTTTGCGCGCCGTTAATGACATAAAAAATTAGATCGTGAGCACTTTGAAAATGATATTAAAAATCCAATGTTTTGACTCTATTTGGCATACTATAATGATCCCGAAAATTGTGACAAAAATAAGAAACTTAATTAATTTTTAAACATTCTGGATTAAATTACTCGTACACACAAAGTGTACACCTTGATTGACACATTCGTGTCTCAAAAATCTGACAATTAATTGAAAAATGTGTTGTCAAGATCAATATACCAAAATTAATCAATTCATATGAGTGTAAATCAACGTGCCAGTTTTTATGTGCATGTAACATGGTCCATATATTTTTACCTTTTTTTCATTCCAGCCTTTTTATAAATAACTGCCAAAGCGATTGAAAAATAATATTTACAATAATTTTTATTTTATCTACAAGTAACATTTGTCAATTCTAAGGTTCGTTTGATATTGCATTTGTTTTTGTTTTTGTTTTCTATAGAAAAGAACTTGGAAGAACTTGTCTTGATTTTTATTTAAAAAGAACTTTTTTATTTCAAAAGTATTTTTATTCACTAAAATTCATTCTAAATAAAATAATCACTTTTTTAAAATTAGCCAAACAGATCCAAAAACAACGCTTGGAACTCAAAACTTCTTTTTAATTTTCAAAAGTCGTATCAAACGTACACTTTTTTGACAACAAATTTTCAATAACTCTTTGCAAACTACTAAATAATACTCGACGCATTTTTGGCTTAGAAAAAGATTAGATTTTCAGTAAATTATGATAAGAAATTTATGGAATGCGTGATTTAAAAAGTTGCGAATCATATAAAATGTGTGATTAAAAATAATTATTAATTTTTAGTTCGAGTAATTTGAACAATAATTGTAAATTGAATTGAACATAAATAATTAATGGATAAATCTAGAACTGAGGAGACAGCGATTGGTACTCGTTTGGAAAATTTTAAAAGTTGTAACTAAAATTTATGGAAAGTGATTTTTTTTTTTTTTAAGGTACCGTTAGTGAGTTGAATGTTAAGGAAAAATGTTCGCATTTTGTGTATGTCCAGTTTTACCAAATATGGTAGACGCAACAATGACTTCACGTAACTGTTCTAACTCCTTCGGATGAGCGATATGAATATTAAATTCAATAACAAAGTTGCTCAAAAGGCTGCAACATATAGCATGAAGAACCGATTAAATGAGAGAATGATTTTGATTTCAACAGATAACTGAAGAGAATAGACATGTTTCCTAAACTCGCCATGCATAGGAATAACATTTCCATCAATATTAATGACAAATCTTAACAGCAGGGGCGGAGCCAGTCTGTCGGACTAGGGGGGGCCTAGAGGTGAAGGGGTGTGAGGCCACGGGGGTTCGGGGGCAGCGTCCCCGAATTTTTTTTTTTAATACGTTATTAATTCATTCTTTGTATACGTCATTTCCAACCTAAAAACGTATTTACGACATTCTCCACGAAAATATTTTATTATCAATGCATTTTAGCAAAATCCACTTTAGGTAAAGGAGAGAAACAAATTACTACATAGTTTTATGTCCATTTCGAGTGGTGATATAACTAAGAACAAATCAAATTGGAGTTGATTAAGGGCAATTGAAGACCATCTCTTTTTCTTCAATTTTAGAAATGGAAAGCCTTTCTTCTTCTTAAAAAAAATAAAAAATAAAAATAAAAAAAAAAAAAAAATAACTCCCAAAGTTCAGTGTGGGCCTGTGCCCACACTGGGCCATACGTGGCTCCGCCACTGCTTAACAGTGTCATTGGTAACTTTTGAATCAATCACAATATATTGTCTAGTCTTATCCATTCCTATAAGCAAAGCATCTCAATTTTTTCCGTCGGTTTCATTGTAAGAGTATCTCGATGCCATTGAGAGTTCAACAGAGCCCTTATGAACTACATGGAATCGCCACATAATTCCTAAATTTTCCATTGTGCTCGATCGAGGAATCATTTCTTTGTCAAACTACAAGTTGCCTATCTTTTGCAACTACTTAATTTACCGCTTGCTTAGTTTTCACATTCCCACTACCTATTGATGCAATTATGACATTATTTATTTATAAGTTGCAAGATGTCCACGTTTCTAAAAGAAGTTCACAAGTTGGATTTAGAATAATATTTTTTTCAAATTAGAATAGCATGGCCTCTCCATGAACCAGAGATACGTTCTTTGGACCCTATAGCTATAGCTATGAGCCCATAGAATGCATAAAAAGTCAGCCGACACCAACTTATCATCTAGGCTATCGCAATAGAAACCATACATTTAATCTTAAATCAAGTAATTTATAGCCACAACTTTATCATCAGCACAATATAGCAACAAAATAAACATTTTATTCTATTAATACTATAAAATATTCAATTCTACTATATATTAATCTTTACAATTTTTATGTTTGAATTCAGAATATGAATTTTGCATAAAATCTAAATATGGGAGTGCTACTCTCATTACATAAGAACAATATTACTGGAAATATAAATTTGGAAGTACTATTTCCACGTAGAAAATTAGTCTATTCTATTAACTTAACACAACACGGACTACAATAAGAGGCATACGACACACGTGAAACAAAAACCATTTACAACAACCTATATATGCAATCTAAAAAATATGACATATGATACTCGGACTCGGGTACGGTTATCGGGTACTTGTACGTATTTAAGTGTCGATCTTTTATTTTCTAAAATATAGGATATGGGGATATGACTAAAAAGAGTCCAAATTTCATGTCTTTTAAACTTCAATTTTTTCACTAATTGAAGATATCATTGAATAGGGGGTTAAGATGAAAAAAATAGAGTTATGGGGTTTAGTTTCGATTATAGGATTACTAATTATTATATAAAATAAAAAATGAGGAATTTGATTGCAATTTGGACTTAATGGAGCATTAAGTAGCACTATATGAAATCCATTTTCATTTTATGCAAACATAACTCTAACCGATACAGAGGGAGAAATAAGGGAAAAAAAGAGAGAGAAGAAAATGGAAAGAAAAAAGAAAGAAAAAGAAGGGAAAACCTAGCACTGCCACCCTTCTTCACCCTCTCAACGGCGACTCTAGATTTACAGATAGCAAAAAGGGGAAAGAAGAAAATGGGAAGAAAAGAAAAGAAAAGAAAAAAGAAAGAAACAAACAAAAACGACGAGACGTCTGGTTGAAACTTGGAGGATCCGACACATATCTTATACACATACTCATGTCATGTTCGACATGGGTAATCCAATTATTTTGAGAGTTCGAATATCATATAATACAACACATACTCACTGGATTTGTTTTACATTTTTTTGAGGGGTTAGGTAGGTGCTGTAGTTGATTTGATGCAATTATTTCAATATTTATTGTATACTCAGATCCCGACGTTTATAAACAATCAAGAGAAGAAGCGGCAATAACAATGCAATAATTATTCATTCTGTCATAGCATATACTTGTAAGTTCCATCCTAACTCATTGGTTTTATTTTGTAAATGTTGCAATGTATCTTTTTACAACTTCTTTGTTATGCATATTCATTTTTTCGATACATGCTTTATTATTTAATGAATTAAATATTTTTTACTCAAGTAAATCTACAATCTTTATGTATGTCAAACGTTTCTATTATCATGTACTGTCATATTCTACATACACATGATGTTTTCAATTTATTTTTGGTGAGTTTATTTGTGCAGTAATATCAGTTTTTGAAATAATCACCTTGTTATGTGGAGCATTAGGAATACTATAATATGCTCCCAAGACTCTTCAATAATTTAATAAATTTTAAACTACTTATTTTTAACATCTACAATTTCTACACTAATAAAAACACAACGAATGCAAAATTCGTGCAACGCACGTGTCAATTACTAGTCTTTAAAAAAAGGGCAGAACTTACTATTTAAAATAAAGCTTGTAATAAGCTTTCTTCATCTCCGAGGTATTGGCATTTTGAGAGATGCTTCAATAGCAAAATTAAAAAAATTAAAAAATTGAAATACTGTAGCAAGGAAATGAATGACTGGGAAATGAGAAACTGTGGACGGTACCCTAAGAGATCGTAACAGTTACCCTCATCACAGTATATAACTATCATAGTCACGCAATGATGCTTAAAGTTCCAAACTTGATGCATTAATCTCTCATCATTGTAGAAAACTGGATTGGTTCTTCTAATAGCTTGTGTGATGACCTACCTAACCATCTTAGCTTTAAGGCCAATATACATGACTCTGCATTAGTATGAACCAATGAATAAATATTGTATTTAAAATGTCCAACTTGAATTGTCAAATAGTTAATTTTGGATCGTTCAGTGTTTAGGAACCGTTTGAATTGTAAACCAAAATTTCCAGTAATCGCAGTTACTAGTTATAATTTTCAAATTACCAAACATCAGATATCACAAAAGAAACATGGTAAGTAGAAAGAAGGAGAAATAAAATCAAATATGTACAAATTAGCCAAATTAAAGAAATTAAAACAATTAAAAAACAAGGACACCATTATATTCCAACAATTTAATCCGAGAAGGGGTAAAAAAAAAGGCAAAATATTCAATTTTTGACGTCATATTGTTCCCAAGAATCACAAAGATCAGGTTCAAGAAACTGACAAAACAAACCTATGTCGGAGTCTGATGAAAATTGTCGTGCAACAAAAAATAGGCAAGAAATCAACAAGAACAAACACAATATGGTTAAGGGAACGAGAAACACGAGTAAATCCACAATCATATTTGTGGAAGAGTTGAGAATATGAAAATGTGTTTCTAGTAGGGATAAAATACTATTGAACCCTGAATTTGTAAGAATGTATTTGAGCCACATTATTTTGAAAAAATGTATTCTGGAATAGTAGATTGATGGAGAATGTATGGTTAAAAAAGAAGGAAAAGTTATTGATGTGATGAAAAATATTATTTTATTTAAGAACGTGTCGTTGAAAATAAGAATTTTAATGTGTACCAAACATGTGCTTAGTTTGACAAAAAAATATAAGGGTAAAATGAGAAATATTATTTTATTGAAAAATGTATGGTTGAAAATGAGTAGAAGAATAAGAATGTAAATTTTAATGTATACCAAACAGAGGCAAGTTTGACAAAAAAAATGCAAGGGTAAAACCAAAAATAAAGAAATGCTTCGCCCTTTTTTTAAACTCATTTTGAGGAAAAGAAAAATTTTGGAATAGTGATTGATGTGAGAATGTGTGGTGGAAAAGTGATCAATTTTTTATTTTTATTTTTGTGTAATATATTTTATTTGAGAATGTGTGGTTGAAATGAAGAATGAGAAATTAATGGGTGTCAAACGGGGGCTTAATAGTAAATACTGGATAGTCCATTTTAAGGTAGTAGGCAAAATGTAAGGGTAAAGTGGAAAATAAAAAAATGCTTCATGAATAACCAGTAAACGGTGGATTGTCCATTTAAATAGTACGGAGAATACTCAAACAATCTTAAGTGTGTTTGAGCCACATTATTTTGGAAGATTATATTCTGTAATAGTATATTGATGGAGAATGTGTAGTTGAAAAAGAAAGAAAAGTTATTGATGTAATGAAAAATATTATTTTATTGAAAAATGTGTGGTTGAAAATGAGTAGAAGAATGAAAATGAATTTTAATACGTGGCAGAGGCTCAGTAATAAAAACTATTATAATAGTAATAAAAAATGCTAATCTCCGTCTAATCACGTGCGAGTCATCCTTTTCACGTTCTATTGCTAAACTCACACACATTTCCTTCCGTCCACGTAACACTCCCACGACCAGCCACGTGTCATGGGAAGCACACCCCACGTAACTTACCGTGCAACCGCGCACACCGTGACCTTTCCAGTATTCTTGGAGCGAAAGAAAGTCATCTCACGGAAACTGCTTGACTGTCTAAATTATCGTGTCAAAAAGACAACCGCCACATCAGTTTGTTCCATACATCTGGTCTACCTACACCAACCAATCTATATACACTGCTGTACACATTTAAAAATTATTCATAATTAAAAAAAATACTATTCTTAAACTAAATCAGGTTTAAAAAATCTAAATAGTCAATGAATTTTTCACAATATTTTTCATTGACAATTAAACTTTAATTTTTTTTAGATGATCATCAAACTTGTCAATTCATTATCTTATTGATCATTATACTTAGAGGGTGTGTGGTAGAGATTAAAATTGAAAATATAGTCGTTATTGTTGACTTTTATTAGATGGGTAGGACCCAATAACGGCCATATTTTTAATTTTAATTGAATTTTAAGCCGTACCAAACAGGCTCTTAAGAAAATCCGATGATCACCAAACTTATAAAATATTTATTCAATTGACCAATAAACTTTTAAAAGTTCTTTTTGGATGATCATCTTATGTAACGATTCAAATTTTAAAATTTAAATTGCTACCAAATGTTTCATTAAAAAAATTTACGTGATAAATAATTACTGCTAAATTTATGTAAAGGTTATTTAAACAAGATTAATTTGAAATTTTTGAAATTTTTTAATTTATTTATTCATAACTAATTAATGCATATCGTGAAAATCTCACCCAATGTGATTTTTAAAATTGAACAGGAAACTTATATTTACAAAAAAAAAAAAAAAAAAAAAATTCAATAATTGATACATGCAGTTAGTGTCCCTAAATTTGCAATTGTGAGAATCTTAAATAATGTTTCTTGATCCATTTTTCCTAATAAGTTATCCTAAATTCTAATTCACTTAATTTATTTATGCATACCATGTATTGTTATGCATGCTAGATAAATGAATATACAATTAATATCGATTTCACAAATTTATCATCACGGACAATATAGTTCATAATCAAAACGTGGTCCAAGTTCAAATAAAGGAACGAGATAAATAAATTAACAAAATAAGATTACTACTGGAAATATAAAATATTTAACCACATTATAGCAGATTTATTTTATTAGGTCGTATTAATTTAGGCACGACGAGAACACCTCACCGCTCAGGCAACCAACGCTAACTTGTGAGAAAATAGGAAAAAGTGCCAATATATGGGAATATTTGGTAGGATACAAGTGATTGTGCAATCTCGAATAAAAATATCAATCCACCCATCAAAATAATCATACCTTCCTATCATATATTTAGAAACTGGCAATAGCTCATAATATATCATATTTTGGTACTAAATAGCCATATCATATCATATTTTTCATTAACATAACATTTATCAATACGAAGAAATAAAATTAAACGGAAGAAATCACTTTAATCAATATTGAAAACGTTTATAAAAAGTGTGATTTAACTTTAATCTTGTTTATATTGTTTTTCTACATTTTTCATTATTATTATTTTTATTATTTTCTCCCTTTAATCACATTTTTATTAGCATGTTTTTTGATTGACTATTAAAAGGAAAAAAAAATGCCAAATATGGAGTTTTAATTTTATTTCAACTAATAAAATTTAGCCCATTTGATGGCCAATATATTGAAAAAAATGAAGTTTTGAATAGTGACTTTTTCAGAAAATACGTGATTAGAAAGTAGATAAAAAAAAAATTTGGTTTACATACAAATATTTTATTATATAAATATGTGGTTGAAAATAAGTATGAGAATTAAAGAATTTTGAAATAATAATTATCAAATAAGGACTTATTAATTCGACTTATTTATGTAAAGTATTTTAATTTTTCAACTTTAACAAAATATTTGTCTATTATAAAAACAATAAACGGTTGCATCAGAACATTTTTCACCGGGTGTAGTAGATTATACCCCTACCCGAATTATATAATCGTCTGCAAGCCGAGCACCAGTCTTGCAAGTTGCAACTTAATTACGAAAATGAACCACTTGATGTCAAGATCTCTGATGAAGCGTGTAATCACCGGCGGTAATTATAGCCGGTACATGTCTTCGGCGGCGAAGGTGTCGGTGGTGATCAGGCCGCCGTTTGATGAGGTGGTGATTGGAGTGAGGGGGCAGGGTGTTGGGATGTTGCTGGGAGGGTGGAGGAAGATGATGAGCACTGCATCAGAGCCTTCTTCGACGGTGGAGGTGCCGGAGAAGGAGAGTAGCGGCGCGGTGGCGGAGAAGAAGGAAGACAAGGGTGAAGTCATGGTTTCCAACTACTGGGGAATTTCGAGGCCTAAAATCATTAGAGAAGATGGCACTGAGTGGCCTTGGAACTGTTTTATGGTAATATATATTCATATACAGTTAGATCAGTGTTGAATATGTATGAATTACGCATTTACTTCTTTCTCTGTGAGCTCGATCCATAGAGTCTATGTCTATAACGTTATGTGTTTGTTTATGATGGTCTAGCTGTTCTATGTGTTATTTAAAATTGTTAACGAATCGTACACGTGCAAGCTGCGTGTTTATGAAACAGTGTGGCTTGCTTTATTCGTTGGTAACATTTATTTAAAAAAAAAAAAATTTGATTTCGATAAGTCATATCCAAACAACAAATACTATTGCTATTATGTAAGTAACATTCACGAATCGTTCTTTTATATGACAAATTCTTTAAAAAATCCGAAGCTGCCTTGATTTCTGGTGTTGGATAAAATATATTGTGAGATGTAGAAAGTCCCAAATTTTATGGCTGATAATGTAAATGGGTTGTGGGTCAATATAATTTCTAATTATGGCCTTAACTATTATGCCAATTTAGATCTTTCAGTTTGAATAGGGCATCCGGAATTACATATTTGCAAGAAATTGTCAATTTCTTGCTTCCAATTTTATATTAAAAGTTATGGCTTGAGTTATCCAATTAGTTTTTTGAGGGTTTAATGAGATATGTGAAGACAAGCCCGAGAAGAGTCTGAATGTACTGTATAAATTTACTACTCCCCATTGGTTTGGCTTTCAATTTGGCAGCTTGGCTGCACAATGGTTCATATGATTATATGAATGTAACTGCTTCATTGCCATACATGCCAGTTTAACTATTGCATTCGTGAATCAATACTAGGTGCAGAAATATTTGCTAGTTTTTATCTGTCTGGCTCAATATTTTTGCACACTGATTTTGTCCCGACAACTTGGTGTAGAACTATTTATTTGAGTCACAAGCACGTTTTTTCCACCTGCAATGATGACATGCAATAGCTCCTTATCAATGCTTTTTTTGGCTTTGACAGTTGAGTTTGTTTCATTTTTTTGTTTGCAGCCTTGGGAAACTTACCGGGCAGACTTGTCCATAGATCTGCACAAGCACCATGTTCCCACGACATTTTTGGACAAAGTTGCATATAGGACTGTGAAACTTCTTAGAATTCCAACAGATATATTTTTCCGGGTTTGTTATCCTTTTTATCTCTCTTTTTGCTTCTTCTCCTTTTGAATGGTAATGTACTCTTTTCGAGGATACACAAGTGTAGAAGTTGTTCTCATTTTAATAAATATTCACTTTCAGATTGATTATGTGCTGAAATACGACCATTACCTATTTATTTATCCTGGAAAAGCCCGCATCATCAATTTATAAAACATTGTTGCATATCTTAACCAGCTGCATTTTGTATTTTGTTTTGGAGCAAGGATTATGATTTAGTTCTGGAAGTTTGAAAATGAGGTGTTCAAAAGTCACGTGAACTAGTTGAGAAATATAGGCCCCGTTTGAGCCATATTTTTTCCTCACTAAAATGAAAAATATGACCGTTATCCATCACATCAACATTTAAATTCAAATTTTCTATCTCTTGTGTGGACCCCAATAACGGCTATATTTTTCATTCTCATTTTCAAAAAAGGTGGCCCAAACAGGGGCATAGTATCTTATCTCCACAAGAAGTGATACAAATATTTGCAAAAAAAAAAAAAACTGGCCCTCTCCTAAATGCAGGGCATAACTCTGACATTGTAATCATCAGGATGGAAGTTTAGGTTGATGGATCAATGCCATTCTAGTGGAGCTGATATTGTTAATGCTTTTGGATCAATACATATTTTGACTTTTCCACTCGAATTTAGCCCATCCGTAATTTTACAAGAAATGTGTGATGGACATTTTGATATAAGATCTTACATATATTGGATGATAATATTTTGACACAGGATCTTAGAAATGTTTGATTCAGACACTTCGATGTAAGACACTAGAAATGCTTGATGAAGACACTTTGACACACAATCTTCACATTACTTTTTCCATTACATTATCAAAACAAACTTCAAATTCGTTTCTTGTACTTACCATAAAGATAATTTTCCTCTCAATTTGACAATGGGAAAATGGTTGTGCCATTCATTATTTGTGTTTGGTGTGATCTTACAGTAGTAGAAAATGTTCGGGTACTTATATTGAAGATTCGAAAAATCTAGCCATTAGATCCTTGCACCACCTTAAATGTTTAGTTGAATGATGGCAATACTGTGATTATTTGCAGAGGCGGTATGGGTGTCGAGCGATGATGCTTGAAACTGTGGCTGCTGTTCCTGGTATGGTGGGGGGAATGCTATTGCATCTCAGGTCTCTTCGCAAGTTCGAGCAGAGTGGTGGATGGATTAAAGCATTACTTGAAGAAGCTGAGAATGAGAGGATGCACTTGATGACCATGGTAGAGCTTGTGCAGCCTAAATGGTACGAGAGACTGCTGGTGCTCACAGTTCAGGGAGTTTTCTTCAATGCTTTCTTCGTGCTCTACTTGCTATCTCCCAAACTGGCTCATAGAGTTGTTGGGTATCTAGAAGAGGAGGCAATACATTCATATACTGAATACTTGAAGGATATTGATAGTGGTACAATCAAGAATGTCCCTGCTCCAGCTATCGCTATTGACTACTGGAGATTGCCTAAAGATGCAACTCTGAAGGACGTTATTACTGTTATCCGAGCCGATGAAGCCCACCATCGAGACGTCAATCATTTTGCTTCTGTGAGTCACTTTCCACTTGCTTTTTCTGTTTTACACTTGCCATCACAATTACTCCTTTGGATTTCTAACATTTTTTTGCACTACTCGTTTTCTAAAATACTATTTTGTCCTTTTTGTCCCCCTTTATCCACCCTTTTCCCCGCTTATATTTTTCTGATTTAAAAGACCATGAATGTGAATGCTCAAAGAGAGGCATAAATGAAAAAGCCGATCATAGAAATACGGTGGAGGATCTTTCATTTGTTCTATAAGCTAGGTTCACTAAAGTTTTTTGTTGTAGAAAATAGGAATTTGTTTGATTTCAATTTTCAATTAAATAAATAGTCATTCTGTTTAGAAAATAAGAAAATTAGAGCTGATGTTTGGATTAGAAAGAAAAAGAAGGGGGCTTTTTAAAGAACTTGAAAAAATTCACATTTTCAAAGATCTTGCAAAAATGGCAAGAAAAGAATCCGAAGTTTATGAGAAATGCTTCCTTTTTTGGGGTAGCCCTGAAGCATCCTGGCTGTGATGGAATTTATTGTCTCATAATTTCTATCCTTTCTATTCTGTTTTTTAATTTGTTTTTATCTTTCTAATTTTTTTGCTCATATTGATGATTAAGTATAAAAAGGGAAAAATGAAGATTGATCTATTTTGTCGATATAATAAATGGAATCCAAAAATGTGAAGAACCTTTGCATTTAAATCTTAAATCAAATAAAAATGGAAATCTTCGTTCCTGAAAATCGTATACCTTGAAACTTACCATTGTCCTCCATGTGCTCTTGTATTATGAAAGAGTTTGGATGATTGTTCCACGGGACATGTATTGTGTCACGAGACAGCATTGAAAAAAGGGGTTCAATAAACATTCATTGTTACTAATGTTCTTACGATACTTTTATTCCCTCTTTCTCCAATGTCTACCACTTTTGTTTGTTCTAGTTTGATTTATTTGTTTAACTCTTCTCGTCATTTAAAACTCTGTAGTGTCGATGGCTGCACTGTTGCGTTTTGATATTGTCTTTATGAATTACAGATTTTCTTTTACTGTCTCTTGCCTACATGGTTGATATATGGTTGATTCAATTCAATTCTGCCTTGCTTTACAGGATATTCATTTCCAGGGAAAGGAATTAAGGGAAGCACCAGCTCCTGTCGGTTACCACTAATTTGTTGGTCGTGTGCTAGTTCATAAACGCTTGCTTTTTTTTCTTTTTTTTTTTTACTTTAATATTCTGAAAATCATTGTTGAAATATAAAAATAAGAATCGGCGTCAAAACTTTCATGGTTTATAACTATTCAATACTACGGAAACGTGCCATTTCGTTGGGCTTGATCTGCCACTAGTTTAGTAAATGGTCATGTCACTGTATATAGTTATTCTTAGCCCCTGTTTGAAACCCATTTTTAGGTTAATAGAAATTTTGGAATAGTGATTGATGTGAGAATGCGTGGTGGAAAAGTAATGAAAAGTTTTTGATTTGTGTGTAATATTATTTTATTTGGAGAATGTGTGGTTGAAATGAAGAATGAGAATGAGAATGAGAAAGAGAAAGAGAAATTAAATGGTGTCAAACGGGGGCTTAGTATAAGATGAATTGTGCTGTGTATCATCGTTATCCATTACATATTTGTAAGTTCGTTCTACGGTGCCTCAATATCCAATCAAATACACAATCTGTCTTTTACCACTTTATGGAGAAACATCCGCAGACATTTCATATATAAATGCTTTAATTAAGTGTTGGTTTTGCATGATTTTTGCTTTTACTGTTTGTAGAAGAGTTTTTGAAGAAAACTATATTTTTAAAATTAAATTTTAAAAGAGTTTTCTATTTCAAAAGTACTTTTAGAGAAAGAGTAACTTCTTGTAGGAGCTCTTCTAACTAAAATAAACACTTTCATAAAATTAATCAAACGAATCCAAAAATAACTTTTGGGTTTCTTTTGACTTTTCGAAAGCTGTGCCAAACGACCCATAGTTGGAGGGAAAAAGATGAAAATACACCAACCTGATCAATATTGAGCTCTTGTTTAACAACCATTCTTTTGATAAAGTGGAGTTTTGAATAGTGATTGTTTGAAAAATGTGTAGCTAAAGTGTAGATAAAAACTTTTAAATTTAACAAATTTGTGATTAAAAATAAGTACGAGAATTAAAGGATTTTGAAGTAGTGGTTTTCAAACTGTAGATAGTTAGCTGATTTCTCCTTAATCAGTTTGTTACCAAACAACATGCAAGTTTCTTACAGAAGATTGTGGTTCTAGCGGCAGAAGGAACATTAACAGAGGAAACTGTGTCTGTTGCCGTGACAACTGTTGATGTGAGAGAGGTTTCCCTCGGTACGTTGGAGTAGGTTCAAAGGTATTTCAAGTTGTTGCTTGCTTTAGATTGAACTTAATATCCAATTTGATACTACTAGCACTTCGATACACTTCGTTTGATTCATAATCGTTATTTTAATTTTTTTATTTTTTAAATTCTAGAACTGTTTGTTCGATTAATTTTTGGAATAAATTTGATGTTGAAGGAAACAGCTGCCAGCACTACTTTGTTAGTCCCAAGTCTTCTTCATTGAGACTTCGTTTTAGATAATAATACCTCTAGTTTTTCCATTTGCATAGAGAGGTTGACAACCTCTCGCATGCGCGCAGGTCCGACGTGAATAAAAAATGGAAAAAGTCAAACGAACAGGCTCAGTGACAGGAGCCTATTCTAGGGGCTGAAATGTCAGCATTGACAATGTTTTGTATTATTTTTTTTTTTTAACTTCCAATAAGAATTCGCCAAGTGTCCATTTGTTTGAAAATCTGTCTTTGAAACTGTTTTTAACCTATTTTTATAGCAATGCTCATAAAAAACCCCCCAAAAAAGTGACCCTGCAATTGTGAGTATTCGGTCAACCTCTTCTGTCAACCATTTTCAGTACAAATAGCATGATTGTAATACCTTAGGATTGATTGCTGCAAACTTCAATGCTATCGAACTTTCTGATGTAAAATTATTCATGTTTGAGTTTACCACTTGGACTGTATGAGCTATCTTCGTGTTCAATTATTTGCATCTTTGAATGTGAACCTCCATTATAATTAGCAATATACAGCCTTTTTCTTAGATGTAATCGCACTTGCTTTTCCCTTCTGATTTTTCTTTTCAAGTGACCTTACCCATGAACACTTGTTTTCTTCAGCTTACTCGGTTTTACCTTTCCTCCTCGCAGTTGAATTGAGGAATATGTGGAGTGGAAAACAAATGTTGTATGAACTTCTCTCTTGTTTGAGTTGGAAAGACGAAATTCTTTTATCACACGAAAATTGAGGCAATTTTATCTGAACTTGTTTTGTTTCACCATTTCTTTTTGCAAGTTCAAGCAAATTTTGTGGATGCATTTGATGGAAAAATGTTGAGCAGGAAGGGAACTTTGCAAGAATGAGATAGTGAACTTTACTGGATTATTAGCCATAACAATTTCCTCTACTTCAGGAGTTTCAGCATAGCAAATATGAACTAGATATTCCTACCAAATAGCGTAAACGTTGAGAGCGAAAGGTCAACTTCCAAGCAAATATAAGCATGAACAAACTACTTAGAATAAGAATTACACTATCAAAGACCACATTGATATGAACATGGTAATTACAAAGACTTCAAACAGCCAGAATCATAATAACCCAGGTAGTATCACTGACCAAGAACTACAAAATTTTCCATGTATAAAAAGGAAACTCCAAACCCATCTAATTTCAAAGAGTAATGATATTCATTGTGAGGACTATCGGTAATATGCATACTGTCACATGTATGCCACGTATGACGACTATCAGTAGTACTCACTATGAATAACATTATTCAATTTAAAACCCAAGGAAGATAAAAATCTGATTCTTGCAACCTTTTGGACATTATCCACGAGTGTAACCCGTATGAATTGTACCATTTAGTTCCCTTGATTCTCCTGGAAGCCAAAGGTGCTTTTCAGAATTAGCGCTCAAAGAAAGTCAGCCTTCTATGATACAAGCACGAGTTTAGACCATTTAAGTCATGCCCACCTGCATCAACTGCGAGTGTGAAACGCTTAAATTTGCATCCCCCCTCCTACAGTTCTTTCTTAAGAAAGCATAAAAATAATTAATGACAAGCTTCTTAATAAACCAAGAATCCTTTCTTGCCCTAACATTCCCATGACCAAGAAGATATACTACCCCACATTCCTTGGCCTTGCATATGAAAGACAGCTCCTTCTCCCGACTTTTCTCGCATCAAATATTGATGGATCGGTAGGAGTTTCTGACTGCTTGTCCGAAGTGCTTTCTTCTGAAAAGGACTTGGTTGTGTCCTTAAAATCGGCCAGGAGAGGAACACCAAGTGAATAAACACCCCCATTGGGAGCTATTAGAACCTTTGAAAAAGAATGTTCTTCAGAATCTGAGTCCTCGTCAACATCACTCTCCAGGGACCTTTCCTGAGCTTCCCTGAGAATGAACTTCTCAAGACTCTCAATCAGCAATTGCTCGAAAGTCTGGTGGTTTTCTTTGCGGACATCCTCGTAACCATATCTGTTAGTGGCAACAGTTGAACAGAACATTAAGTTATCTTCCTTAAAAAAGCCTGCCCCCAATACTCTGTTTGTTGTGGGGCATGTCTACAGAAATATAAAAGATTATGCTTATTGCCACATGAGAGTTCCTAGCACTGAATGGGACTTAATGAAGCCATGACAAGGTCAGTTGAGTCAGGATATTTTGGCAATGTAACGACTGTATTTTACAAATAGAACTTCCAAGTGAGATGCATTATTGAAAAATGCAAATGACAACATTTTAATGAAATTGAAAGAATTTAACCAAATGATCTGGATCTAAAACTTTGCAATGTCCAAGCAAAGTTTTTATGCTATATTAGCATTGACCAATTGTGTATTAAGGTGCATCCTCCATGCGACAATCTTTCAGTTTAGAAGCGAGGCTCCACATAGCTTAAGTTCGCAATAAACCCATCCCATATCCACAAGCATACTCTTCTTATATTGGGAATAAGCCAAGTAATAGTATCTTCAACTTCCACGATATAGCATTCAAATACCCATGCAACCAAAAAAAATTTCAGTTATTTCTGATGTCTTCTCCATAAACAAAGGATTTCCCATTCCCTATTGGATCCAACAGCATAAAGAGTCATTTTAGTTTTGATGCAGATAGTCTTTATCCACAGCAATATAGCATTAAGGATGAACCAGGGACATGCAAGTTTTAGGATGAAATTTAAAATGCCACAACTTAATGAAAACTTGGAGACACTATACTTGAGGAGATCTTACCTGGCAACACAACGAAAAATGTGGTAGCTTTTGGGGCAGACACGTTGGAACAGAACCTTTCACTTTGAGACACAACAGGAACAGGAACATATTTTATACACACAAATATGATCATTGAATGCACAGCAGGCAGAGTGGTAAGGAAATGTCCAAATATAGCTGGTACTCCCTTCGCAAGCTCATTATAAAGCAAGCCAATGCCAGGAGCTCTTACTGTTCCTAGGTTAGGACCCAGTTCTCGCAACAAATCCATTGACATCTTTTGCTTAACCTCAGTTTCATACTTTAGCTTGCTCCCATAGTTCCAGATATACATTATCAAAAAAGTAACTACGGCGAACACCAGTATGATCCAGCTACCATCCTCCACACTCCACAAAACAGACGAAAAGAATGTAAACTCCAACCCCACAAAGATAATAGCGAAACTCAGCACAATAAGGATATGTATCTGCCATATAAAAAGCATTACAAGAGTTACTAAGACCGTACTCATCGTCATCACTCCTAGTTCAGCAATGCCTGTCAAACAAAGAATCAGAATATACAAGAGCCTGTTCAACATCCTTCTAGAAAAAGGACTTATTACAAAGAAATCAAAAAGTCACGACTCCTAGAAAACAAATGGCTCAATTACCACTACTATATGAAAAGAAAGCTGATTTCAAACATGTACTCCATATTTAGAACTCCAACAGCTCATTATGAGATGGAGTTCTAGTTAGACCTATGATAGTTGACTAAAAAAGTAGGACTGGGAAGTACTAATATTAATTTCATTTTCCCAGGTGAAATATAAGATATTGACATCATGCATGCAAAATTTCTATATCATAAACAATGCTGATCTTCAAAACTGGTACCTTGTCCGGCACTAAGCTATATGAATCTAACATAAAAAGATTATTCTCATTTAGACATAGCTGAAAGAAGAATCAAGCTTCCCAAAGATCAGCTCAAAAATTGATCAATAAAAGTTCGCTTTGGATTGGTTTGCTAGCTTAGCAAACTAAGCTTCAACACATTTTAGTTGCTATCAATTTATCAAGCTCAACTCGAGTCAGCTTGATAATCTAAAAGTAATCAACTCAAAAATAAAAAATAAATAAATAAATAAAAAAAAAAAAAAATCAAGCTTAAAAGATAAGCGATAAAGAATTACCATATGCATTTCCAATCTCATAAATACTTGAAATAGTGCAGACTAACACCAGAGTTAGAGCCAGCAGAAACCAGTTCACAACTGGAATATAAATTTGACCCATGAATTTCCGAGAGGTATGAATAATCTTAAGGCGAGGAAAGCAACCAAGTGCCGTTGATTGTTTAATACAAGAGAATGTTGCTGTAGTCATTGCCCTGCTAGCAATCAATGCAGCTACATTAGCAATAAGGAACACTGGCCATAAAGCTCCACCTGTAGATCCAGGATTAGACTCAGTTATCCATCTTTATGCTTATAATTCTCTAGGATCAATAGTTTAAATCTAGATTAAAATATGCAAATTGATATACCAAACTACATGAGAAAATTGTATAATCTGCAGTATTGAATGTGAAGAAATGAAATTACGACACATAGACAACTAAGACAGTTTTGACCTTATCTAAGTTCAAACTTAAAAGTAATAACAATTATGACCATATATCTGATAGTTGAATAAAGTGTGGATATTTAAGGATGAGAAATAGGAAAATATATCTACTTGGAACAGACGAGAAGAAGGCTTGAGTTGTTTTGCCATGGTTCGTCATAAGGTAAGCAGCTTGACCCAGGTAACCCAACAGAAGGCAAGGTAATACAAGAAACGCGAAGGTAAGCCGTGACACATAATTGAGTCATCATAACAAAAAATAAGGATTGTAGGAAAAAACACAAAATGTTCAATATTATATTAATAATATAAAAAAAGGTATAATGCAGTTTACTGCATTACCTGCACTGATCTTGTGGAGAAATAGCAAAGATCTGCAAACATTGCCTCAGAACCTGAGTCACATAACTGATCATCAGAACATGTAAGAAATGTAATATAGAATGAAGAAAATTACAGAAGAAGTCAAAGAAGACAGCCAAGAGTATCATATTACAGATGAAGTAAAACTCTTATCACAGAAAAGCATTAAGCGTTCATGGTTGAAAGTTAATCAGGAAAACCTGAAGGGCGAAACAGAAGACCACAAAATTGAGTTCAAAGAAAGGATAAAATACCCCATCAGCCAACAAGCTCCACATGGGGGAGATCAAGTTGCTGAAGTAGAGTAACTAATAAATTTCTTTTAGAAACAGCTCTTGTGATTTTTAATATTTTCTTAAAATTATTGAGTAGGGTATTCAGCAAATAGAAGTGTTTGTTTTCCAAATAGGTACCTCTTTGCAATCTTCAAAGTCATCCTGATATTCAGAAATATTTAATCAATAATCAAACAATTCTCCAACGCTATGTAACAAATATATGTACAGAAAACATATCAAGGAAATATATTCAGTGAACAAAAGGAAACTAAAATGAGATTGTGCCTCCCCACCCCCCCCAAAAAAAAAAAAAGGAGAAAGAGATAGAAAGTCATGAAACTTGCAATTGGATACTTCAATTGTTTACAACACAATTACAAAAGGCAAGCTTGATTCCAAGAGTAACATTGAATCCATTAAAGAAAGGGGAAAAAATTACTCAATCAATTCTTCTAATATTTTCAAGTTTTTTTTTTAAAAGTTACCATACTTCAGAGTTTACCTGTTGCACAAAGAAGACAGCCCCCAAGGGAATACCAAGCATTGGTAGAATTGCGCTTGAAGAAGTAATAAATGTGAAGCGGATTAAACGCTCTCAGGACACTTGTTTCATACTTAACAAGGTTGTAAATGCCAATGCTCCTGAGAGAACAAAACCATATAAACAAGGCAGGACCTACTATGAACCTCGCTTTACTTGTTCCATATTTCTGTACACTGAACAAGATTATAAGAAATGCAACCGAAATCATCACCACTTGCTCTGCAATATAAAAGAAATAATAACTCTTTGTTATCACCTTGACTTTGTATTCCATGCTGAAGTCAGAACTAGTATAAATATGGATGAAAATTGCACAAATTTCAAAGTAAATCTGACATAACAAGTTCTCTAACCAAAAGTAGTATGATTTTCACTAGGTATTTTTAATTCACAGTTACATTGATTTTCAAAGTTGAGAAATATAATTTATTCAAGTATTGAGTTGAGATGATTGCTGTCAGCAATTAGACTGGCTGGCCAAATAAATACTTCAGTAGCATAATTTTATTCCGGTACATCAGTTGACCTGTAAAGGACAATTTAAAGCGACCTCCGGACCAAAATCTAAACTTTCTCAGCAGGCATTTTCTCCATTCTTCTCCAGATACTTAGGAAAACACGGTAAAATCACAAAATACGGAAAACGCCCCTGCTTTCTCTATAATTGTGCGTTAGAGAATGGAGAGCAGAAGAACTGCCACCTTCTTTCTCTACAATCGACCACCACTACCCATTGAGACCACCAGGCCCCGCTACCATTCGAACCCCCTCACCTCCATCTTTAACCTATTGTCATCATCTGTCCACGGAGTTGCCGAAAACAGCCCCAATCACCACCCAAAACCACGCTACTAGTCATGGTTTTCACCATATTTCCACCGCCGTCGGCCACAGTTTCGATCACGGACCACCACCACTCCACTCCTCTCAATCAAGTGCATTCAGTACCACCATGGGTCACTTGCAATTTTGTCTAGAATCGAGTGAGCTTGCGAAAATTGATGATTTATTTGGTTTATCCCATTTTCTATTTTGATTAATAGGAGTTGAATAATGTTTTTGTCTCAATAGCTGGACGAATTGCAGTTGTTGCATCTTGATAGATTGATTAATTAATTATGTGGAGTTGTGATTACATATATTCTTTTGAATTCATTTTGGTACTCAAGTAAATGGTAGATTGTATATTTTAATCCTAATATACCATGTTTCTTGTGAAATATAAAATCTGTTTACTGTGTATATTTGAAGTTCCTTGCTGTGTAATGAGATTGTTGTTGAGATCTCCAGCCAGCTAAGCTCTTTCATGCTAATATTTGCTCCTCCGTTTAACCGTATTTAAAAGGCATTTCATAAGTTCTATGTTTGTATAAATAGGAGGAAGTTGTCCGGCAAACCCATTCGACTGACAAGTTCAAAGCAGATGCAGAAAAGACACAGTTAGAAAAGAAAATATATGGGAGGTTTGTTTTCTATTCCAAGGACCTCTTGCTGTTGCTCACTTTTTGTTCAGAAGTCTTTTTAGACATACAAATCCTTATCAGTAACTGCATATTATATAAGCATGTGTTGGAGATCCAGTAACCCCAGATGAATTCTTAATTTAAATTCTTAACATTTTTGGATAATTTCAATTACAATAGGAATGATTTTCCCTTACAATAGCATGTGTAGTTCATTCCTGTTTGCACCTCCATATCAGGCTTGGTTGCCAATCCGGTATTGCTTTTTCTCTAATTTCTATTGTGGTTGTGTATTTGGTTTATGTTTATTTTATACTTATGTGTATTTATAGTAGTGTAATGATTTGTAGAATTCTAGATATGTGTAATTATTCTCTTGGTAAACTGGTATATATATACAAATAGGGTTTAAGTAGGTACCTATTAATTTAGTTGGAAATTTTCCATGTGCAGTGAACCTATGTTATCTTTCATCTTTTGCTCTCAGTCCGTGGAGAGTGATAACATATTGTATCAGCGAGACATACAATACGTATTCATGCCTTCAGTTATAAATAACTGAAATCCTTACGGTTTAGTTTTAATTTCTCCAGGTTGAGAAAGTGGTTGCATCATCACTGGCTCTGCTAACGGGCTTGAGATTGAATATGACTAGTGAAGATTTAGTCCCTGAGTTTCAGCAGTCAATACATTCTCAACTTGGAACTTAGTTCTATTATCATAGGCATACTCGATTTTAGTTTGAATGATTGGATTGGTGGTATGTAAGTTTTCACTATCCAACAAGGACAATCTCAAAAGTATTGAGTTGTTCCATAGCACTGCTATGTTTACCCTTTTTTTTGTGACCTACTATTAGAATAATTTACTTCAACCTGATGTGTTTAATTCATTTTGCTTCAGTGTCCTCTACTTAACATAAGCTATTGTCCTCCATCAGAGGCTAATTTGACTGATGAGAAAAGCTTGGTAACATATACAGGGCCGACCCTGGCCCAAGGCTACTAAGGCAGTGGCCTTGGGCCACAAATTTTAAAGGGCCTCACAAAAAAAAAAAAACTTAGTCCAAAAAGCCCAAACTTAGTCTAACCAACCAAAACTCCAGCCCAAAAAGCCCAACCAAAACCCCTCATCTTCGATCCTTCAAGATATCGACTGGAGTCTTTTGCCCAACCAAAACCCCTCTGTCCCTCATCTTCGATTCTTCAAGAAATCGCCTCTCCTCTCGCCTCCTCTTCAGTCTTCACCCTCTTCACCACTCACCAGTCAGACAGCCCGTTCGTTGCACTCGCCAGCCCGCCTCTTCACCCTTTCTCGCCAGCCTGCCACCATTCGTAACTCGTAAGTTCTCGGGCTTCTTCAATCTTCAGACTTCAAGGAATCAAGTTCTTACTTTATTTTGATTATTTGATACTTTCACACTTTAAAACTTAGTTTCTCTTTTAATTGTTAAGATTATTATGAAATCTGAATTCTGAAATTTCTCATTTATTGGAGTCAGAAATTTGGCATTCAGATTCAGTGATTTAGATTTGGAAATTTGGCATTCAGTGATTCAGATGTTTTATTATTGTTGTAGGATTTGAGTTTGTTTGAAACTTTGTTGAATTGATTGTGCCATTGTGGGATTTTTAGTGGCTGTGCCTGTGCCTATGAGATTTGTCATTTGAGTTTAATACTTTAATTGGATCATGTTCAGATTTGGCAATTTGGCATTCAGCGATTCAGATTTGATGTTTTATTATTGTTGTAGGATTTGAGTTTATTTGAAATTGTTTTGAATTGATTGTGCCATTGTGGGATTTTTAGTGGCGTGCCTGTGCCTGTGCATGTGAGATTTGTCATTTGAGTCGACTACTTTAATTGGATCATGTTCAGATTTGGCAATTTGGCATTCAATGATTCAAATTTGATGTTTTATTATTGTTTTAGGATTTGAGTTTATTTGAAACTTTGTTGAATTGATTGTGCTATTGTGGGATTTTTAGTGGCTGTGCCTGTGGGATTTGTCATTTGAGTTTGATACTTTAATTGGCTGTGGCTGTGCCTGTGCCTGTGCCTGTGCCTGTGCCATTGGGATTTGCCTCTGCTGAAAGAAGTTTTTCAAAGTTGAAGTAGATTAAGTCTTATCTTTGATCAGCCATGTCACATGAGCGATTGAATGGATTAGCTATGATTTCTATTGAAAAAAATGTGTTGGAAAAACTTAATTTAAGTGGTTTGATTACTAATTTTACATCTCAAAATGTGAGAAGGTTAAATCTTATGTTAGCCTAATCTCTCGGGTTGTGAGAGAAGTTTTAACTTGCTACTCTATCTTTTGAATTATATAAAGTCTTCTTATTTAATATATGTTATTTATTTAAATATTTAAATTTTGCTACACTTGTGAAAAAATGATTATGTTGAAGGGCATCATCTCAATTAGTCGTCTAGGGCCTCTGAATTCTCAGAGCCGGCCCTGAACATATATTTCCATCTCTTCGTAACATAAGCTATTGTCCTCCATCAGAGGCTAATTTGACTAATGAGAAAAGCTTGGTAGCACATCTTCATATATAGTTGACATGTTCCATTCTCAGACTAGGAAAATGGATTTGAGTGGCAACAAGAAGAATGATGAAGAACATAATTATTCCAAGGCATGAGCTTGGAAAATTACTGCAAGAAATGACCATTGCTCATGGTGGAGTGCTTTTGAACATTAACCTAGTATTGTTGCCAAAGAAGACTTTTGTAGACAAAGAACCTAAATCACCCTCAAAGGTCACCAATTCTCCTAAGAAGGCTGCTGCTTAGTTCAATAAGAATTTACTTGAAAAAACTTTTATCATGTATTTAACTTATCCTTAGAATGAGTTTTTAGAAAATTTGGGTTGGAGAGAGTTAAGACTCTAACATGTTGTCATTTTTCTTTGAATCCATGAATAAAAAGCAAAACTCTTTGTTTAGTTCTTGGGTTTTTCTTGTTTCTTTATTTTTATTTGAGTGTTAAATTAATCAATGAACACTTAATTTTATACTCAGTGTTATCATGGTTATTTAATTTGATTTTGTTTTATCATGATTACTTAATTTTATATTTAGTGTCATCTAAAAAGCACCGACACGAACACGCCGACACGCGATTTTTAAAAAAAGTTCCGACACGATACGTTGCCGACACGTTGATTACAATTTTTTTTTTATGTTATTTTAATTTTATATTCTAAAGTAATAATTTTTATACTTATTGAATCATATATATAATGATAAATAGAAATCAAACTTGACATTAAATTCATTAATTTTTTTTAATAACAGAAGTTCAAAAAGTAAAAACGAAATTAATTACATCATTCATCTTGAATTTCTTCAACATCTTCATCTTCATCCACAAATACTATCACCTCCAATTCCGGTTCGTCTAGAGATAAATTAGCGACTTCAAGACAACAACATCTTCAAATGTATCAAATGCATCTCCACCGATATCCCACATTTTATTCTCTCCTTGTGAGTATTGCGCACTCCTCCTTGACAAGAGACGAAGATTGCCATGGATGAAAACCAAATCCTCCACACGTTTTGGAGTTAGCTTATTTCGTTTAAGAGAGTGCAAAAAGGAATAAGTACTCCAATTTCGCTCACAACACTATGAAGAATATGGTTGCCCCAATAATTTCAAGGCATAACTTTGAAGCATAGGTGTGCAAGCACCATAAATAACTCACCAAGTCTTTGGGTCCAAGCGGTAACGATCATTGATGGATTCAAAATCACCAAAGTCATCTTCCATAGTTAAGAATTTGGCATACTCCTTATTCACCAAATTATGCTCTTCATTTGACAAGTAACACTTAAAGCATTTTATTCTTTCTCTTGAAATCTCTACATCTCTATGTGGAGCAAGGCGAGTGAGATCCTTATTTAGCCATTCCTCGCTATAGTACCTAAACAAGAGAAAAAAATATTAAAGAAATGACAATTCCTTCAATAACTAATTAAAAATATTAAATATTAAGAAAGTATAAATAAACAATAAATGTATGAATAGATTTAAAAATTACTTTGAATTTAGAGAATGAGACAAGCAATGAAGTGGAGTGTTATTTTTGTTCCAACGATCTACAAGTATCCGATGAACAACATTGTAGAATGATGATTCCTCTTCTTGAACTTTTTTCTCATGCCTATAAATTATCCCTCTCACTTTCTCAATCATTGTATCCCACATGTCATAAACTAAGTGAAGGCAAGGTTTATCCGTATCACAAAATCTAAGCATGTCATATTTGAGAAAAGTGAAGGAAAGAACATAACTTATAGAGTCCCACCAAAGATCATCAAGCACTTTCAATTTTACAAAACTTGCCTTCGTCATGTCATCTTCTTGATAAAGTGACCATTTTTCACTAATAACCAAAGCTTGAAGACCACGTTGGATAAGCTTAAATCTTTTTAACATGACAATTATAGAAGTAAATCGTGTCTCCGCTACGGAAAGCAACTTTAAAGGCACAAATTCATTAAACATTGCTAGTCTCATGGAATGGTTCATGATAAAAAAATTTTATAATCATTACATCATCATGAAGATTAGTAATCCAATTGCATTCCTCATATGTGATCAAATTGTTTTCAACATTCTTTGCGGCACAAATGTTCTTCCAAGCAAGATTTAGTGTGTGTACAACATATGGTGTCCAAAAAATATGAGGTTACTTCAATTCAATTATTTGCCCGGCACCTTTGCAATTTGGAGCATTATCGGTTATTACTTGAACCACTTTTTCACGACTAATTTCATTTATAATCTCCTTCATCAAGTTAGCAATAAAATATTTATCTTTTGTTTCACCGGAACAATCAACTGCTTTTAAAAACATTGGTCTACTCTCGGTCACCGCCATAAAATTAATTAGTGGCCTTCTTTGTGGATCACTCCATCCATCACTTACAATAGTAACTCCTTTTTCCGCCCATGTGCCTTTAATAGGATTTAATAACCTTTCCATATTTTTTCTCTCTTTTTGAAGAATAGTAGTTCTCAACTTGTTATAACCGGGAGACAAATACTCTGAAATTCGATTATTGGAAGCAAGAGTATAAGAACTAATGTAATAAGGATTTCTTGCAAGATTAAAAGGCAAACCACTGGAATAAAAAATTCTAGCAATTTCAAAATCCAATTGGTCACGTGTTGTCATATTAAAAGCATTTTCTATTGCACTGTTCATTCTTTTCCTTTCCTCCAAACCATAACAATCCTTAGAACATGTATTATCCGATGGCAATGACACTCTTTTCCCCAACTTAGTTTGCATTCTCAACTTGGCTTCATCTTACATCTTTTGCATTTCACATATATCTTTCACAGTTACTTTTCCATGAGCCTCAATTCCATATCCTTGTAATTTTAACAAATATGCCCTCTCTTGTATATGAACTTATCTTAGTTGCATTACAAAAATTAAATTGCCAAAGAATGTTACCACATTTTTCATTAAATTTATCAAGTTTTGTAACATATTTCCAAAAAGGTTTAGACAAACCATCATCCATTGCATTACCACTCATAACTTCAAAAGAAAAATAATTTCAAATACTTAAATAAAATAGGAGTGATGTTACCCAAAACTTGAAAAAATATGAAACCCGGGCCAACTCGATTTTTTTTTGTTTTTTTAATGTCAAATCTACATTTTTTACTTAAAAAATTTAAAATTTGTGCAGTTTATACGTACTATAAATTAAAGAAAAAAGTTTGGGCTCGATTTGAGCTTTTTTGGGCTCGAGCCGAGTAAAGCCCGGCCAAAAAATGAGGCTCGGCCCTAGTCTCGGCTCGTTGTAACCGAGCCCGAGCCAGGCCCGACTCGAGCTTTTTCCGAGCCTAGCCGAGCCCAAGACGTCCGAGCCGACGAACTTTTTTGACATCCCCACTTATACAGCATAGTGTACAGCCCCCTCAAATTGGTGGGTCCCCTCACATTAAGGGGGCTGCACAACCATCATTTTCCATGTATAAATAGCAATGATTTAAAAATTGTCACCCAAAAGTGTAAAAGGGTCGAGGGTCAAAAGTATTAAAGCGTAGTTTATAAAAATATATAAAAATTTCTTAGTTCTAAATGATTTTACAACTTCCATTCTCTAACCGATTGAATTTCAATACGATTTTCAGTTTTTGCAATTGAAGCAGCCGCGATCTGGTCATTCTCACAATATGTGCATTTATTTATGATCAAATGTTACGCAAGTGTCACGAAGCAGTTTTTTCACATTAATTATTAGACTTATTAGATATATTGTGAACTAACTCGATAGTACTTCGATCTTGAATTTTGTTTGGATATCGTTAACTCTCGAAGGGCACTCGTGACTAAATGTGAACAACACGAGGCTTGAAAATTATCGATTAAATTATTTGTGTTGCCCCGTCAATTTAACTAGACGAAAACGTTTACGTTTAGATTAGATATCTTGCATATATACTCGAGAGAGTTTGAAGAATAGATATTCTCGTCACAGGATTAAACACGAGGACAACGAAATATTCTTACTACAATTGAATAAAAGAATTGAGAAAGTGAGTAAAATAAAAAATAAAAATCCTTAAAGTACGGTTTCTTTTACATTAACAAGAAACATTCTAGTAACCTGTAAATACATTCCTAAAGAAAAGACGAGAAAACCATTTAGGAAGCTATAATATATTCAAGTTTCTTCCGAAGGCTGATCGTCAAGAACTTCATCAATATCCTTTTCACTCGAAGGCTGATCATCAAGAACTTCATCAATATCCTCGTCACATTCAAGCGGCTGATCATCAAGAACTTCATTCATATCCTCGGGACATTCAAGCGCCGGCATGTTCAAGTCGAAGTCTATAACAATGTTGCTGCAATGGCTTTGGCCTGAGGCACCACCGTTGCTTTTCTTGCCTCCGCCAATCACTCCTTTGTAATGCAGCCGCTTGTGTCCACCCAAAGACTGGCCAGTGAGGAATATCTTGTGACAGGTGGAGCATTCGTGAGGTCTGCCACTTGGGTTAAGGCCGGAGATATTAGAGGCGGTGGAGTTCGATGTGGAGGGGCTGCTATTGGCGGTAGTAGAGGTGGAGGACTTGCGGTGTTTGGTTTTGTGACCGCCTAGGGCTTGGTAAGATGGGAAACTCTTCTCACACATGTTACACTCGAAAAAAATATTACGGGCAATAGGAGGAGGAGAAAATTCCATATTTTCGTCATTACTAGCGGCAAAAGTGGCGTTGCTAGGGATCATAGTGATGGGGGTGGCCAAGATGGGATTGATATGGTGGCTTGTTCCATGGCAATCGAGTGCTTGGGACGAAGAAAAAACCTCGTTACACTCGCTGCAATTGAAAGAAAGATTTTGGGCCAATTGAGCAGTAGTAATAGGAGGAGGAGGAGGAGGAGGAGGAGATTCTATTATGTTATTGTCATTGTTTGTGGCGGTGGTAGCGGTAGTGGAGGACATCATGAGAGAAAGGCCTATGCTTTCTATCTCAGTCGGTTGTCGGCGAAAGCGCAATCGATT
This sequence comes from Fraxinus excelsior, assembly GCA_019097785.1. Taxonomy (NCBI): domain Eukaryota; kingdom Viridiplantae; phylum Streptophyta; class Magnoliopsida; order Lamiales; family Oleaceae; genus Fraxinus; species Fraxinus excelsior. Next base: position 25,648,744 of record CM032639.1, on the reverse strand, counting down.
AGTATAATTTGTTGGTGTATAGTAAGATTATAGGGAGTGAGATAGAGAATACAGTGATCAAGTTCGTTTGAATATATAGGGTTTGGGTGAGAATTAATGGACCAATCCTAGTGAGAGTCAGAGAGAGAAAGGGTTTGTGAAATAAAATTAACTTTCCTTTTCTAAATCGTTTTTATCCATACTCAGCTTTTAAAATTAACTTTTGTTTATCCAGAATTATATTTTCTCACGTGTTCAAATGAAACAGTGATTATACCGAGATTTGGATAATTCGCATTAACCATGCTCCCTCTTCCAGTATCAATTAGCTCGTGTTCTAGATGGCTCATTGACTATGCACAGCCATCAAGTGGAAAACACTGTTGGAAGAGTAGAATTTGGGAGAAAAGAAAATGAATTACAGTGAATTGAATTGTCCAGAATTGTTTTCCTATGAATTATCAATTAATTGTGTTTGATTAGTATAATTTTTCACGTGGAAAATATTGAAATTTTGGATCTTTGGGTGTTCGTTTAACATTATTTTACATGAAAATTATCCATTAAAGTGAAAGAATTGTTACAATTGAGGATAAAATTTGTTTCTATTGCAAATAAAAAAAAATTGCCAAGAAAATGTGAGCATGTGGGTGAAAGATGGAAAACCAATTTCATGAAGAATTTGGACAATCAAACATGCAAAGAGGTAGAAAATGGAATTTAATTTTCATCTTCCATGAACTAGAAGTGCAATCAAACATGGCCAAATGAAGATCTCTTAATATTTTTAGAGAAATATTTATTTATCGAGAAATGTATAATTTATTAATTCATAGTAAATTTGAAAGTGTGTACATTTTTACTAATTGTAGATGATTTTTTTTTTCAACCCAAATACATATATCACTAAAGTTCTTATTTACCTGCATAGCATTCAAAAGTTAACAAAACAAGTTTATACAATAAATTTTCAATAAATAAATTTTCGATAAATTATTAATCTCATTTACATGATAAAGAATTTCAGTCATAGCTCGAACCAATACACTTATGGTGCATTTGATTGTCAATATTTTTCATAGAAATTTTTTTTCCATCTAATTTCCTACTTTATGTTGTTTGATTGCCAGTTTTTTTCATAGATACCATTTTCTCACTTTTGGTAACGTTACCATATTTTTCTTGAAAATAAGGAAAATATTTTCTTTATGGATATGCGGTTTTTAATTTTTCAAGTAATTCACTCCTTCTCATCTACCTTTTTTTTTTTTTTCCAAATTGAATACTAAATCAATCAAACACATTAATTAATAATTTCCGTACAAATAATTTCTAAACAATTGAATTGCCTAGAATTTATATTCTTTTCAGACAAATTTCATGTTTGCAATCAAACACACCTTGAATTATTAAGCCCGGTAAATGCTAATCCAACATATAAAACAACAATTGTCAACCATATATATTAACATCTATTGAATTGAGAGAGAAATGGCGAGAAAAATCTCACTGAATCAAAATGGGAATGAAACTCACGTTTTTATAATGAACTAACCCACTATATAAATACAATTAACAAAATGACAGCTGGCAAATTAAAATATCCAACTAATTAACATCAACTTCTAATACTCCCCCTCAAGATGGTCAGTGAATGTCAAGAGCTGCCATCTTAGACAGTAGAGGAAATAAAGAAGCAGATGGTAGAGCTTTTGTGAACACATCAGCAAGTTGATGAGTAGTTCGAACTGGAAGAAGCTTGAGGAAACCGTTGGTGACTTTATCTCGAATGAAATAACAATCTATCTCAATATGTTTTGTTCGTTCATGAAACGTAGGATTAGTAGCGATATGGATTGCTGCCTGATTATCACAAAAAAAAAAAAAAACTACTGGACCAGCATGTGATATTTGAAAATCAGTCAGCAATTGATAGAGCCCAATAAGTTCATTAATTGTGGAAGCAAGAGACCTGTATTCGGCCTCGACAGATGAGCGGGAAATGGTCGTCTGTTTCTTGGCTTTCCAAGAAACCATAAGATGCAAAAACCAGTAACTGATTTCCTGGGGTCCAAACAAGAGCTCCAATCCACATCCGCAAAGGCTCGAAGTTGGAAAGTGGATGAAAAGGAAAACAACAGACTTTGACCAAAAGATGCCTTTAAATATTTCAATAGATGATGTGTTGCATCCAAGTGTGGCTGCCTGGGAGAAGAGACAAATTTGCTAAGTTTATGGACATCAACGGTTATATGTGGTCGTGAGATGGTGAGGTATAGCAATCGACCAATCAATTGTCTGTAGGAGGAAGCATCAAGGAGAAGTTCACCATCAAAGGAGTTGAGTTTGGTTTTGGGATCCATAGGTAAGGAGGCTGGTTTGCTAGCAAGAAAACCAGAATCCTCAAGCAGTTGGAGAGTGTAATAACGTTAGGATAAGAACAAATCAACAGCTGACCGGGCAATCTCCAAACCAAGAAAATACTTTAAAGGACCAAGATCTTTGAGCTTAAATTGACCATGAAGGAATTGATTTGAACTGACCAATAGCAATCAGATCAGAACTTGCAATTATGATGTCATCAACGTAGACTAATAATGCTATAAAGGAAAAATCTGAGCCTTTTGTGAAAAGGGAATAGTCTGATTTTGATTGTGTGAATCCATGTGTAATAATTGTCGTGAAGTTTGTTTTAGACCGTAGATGGACTTATGCAAACTGCAAACAAGCTTCTCTCATTTACCAACAACCCTTATGTGTGCAGCATATCCTAAAGGTATATCCACGTATACCTCCTCAAACAAGTCCCCATTTAAAAAGGCGTTGTTGACATCAAGCTGAAAGAGATGCGACATTTTGATGGTAGTAATGGCAAGTATCATCTTCACTGTTACTAACTTTGCAATTGGTGAAAATGTTTCAAGAAATTCCAAACCATCTTGTTGAGTGTAGCCCTTTGCTACCAATCAGGCTTTGTAATGCTCAATGCTACCATCAAGTTTATACTTAATTTTATAAATCCATTTGCATCCAATTGAATGCTTTCTTTTAGGAAGAATTTGAACAGACCATGTGTTGTTTGACTCCATTGCATCTAACTCATTAGCCATAGCTTCCCTCCAATGTGGATAGTTGACAGCTTGATGGTAGAATTGGGGTTCAAAGTTGGAAGAAATTTGTAGAAGATAGGCACAATGAGAAGGGGAAAGTGATGTATAGGATATAAAGCTGTGTAAAGGATCAGAAATATTATAGGCAGATTGGGATTTGTGTTGAAGCAAGTTACAATGATAATCTCTCAGGTAAGAAGGAGGTTTGATGACCCTTGAAGACCTTCTATTAACAGGAACAGAGTCAGGAATGATAGGATGAACACTTTGATGTGTAGCTGAGGTGGAATAAGTCACTATAGGCAGATTAAAAGCTGGTATAGGTAATACCAAGTCTGGGAAAAGGTCAATAACATCAGTAGGATGGGGTATGGATTGAAAAGGAAAAAGTGTCTCATGGAAAACTACATCACGAGATACAAAGAAGGTTTTGGATTCTATATTATATAGTTCGTATCCTTTAATGCCAGGCAAGTAACCAACAAATATACACGGTATAGCACGTGGATGGAATTTAGTACGAATGGAAGGAATAGTGGATGCATAGCAAAAACATCCAAAGACTTTGAGGTGAGTGTAATCAACTGGGGTATGATGAAGAAGTTGGAAATGAGATTCTCCATAGAATAGGGGTGAAGGAGTACGATTGATTAAGTAAGTGGCCGTAAGCACACATTCTTCCCAAAATTTTAATGGAATGTGCAACTGGAATAAAGATCACGAGCTACATTAAGGAGACAATGATGTTTCCTTTTGACCGCTGAGTTTTGCTTAGGCCGTTCAATACAAGAGTATTGATGTAAGACCCCTTTAGAGATGAAATATTCCGTGAATTGAAGTTCAGGCGCATTATCATATCTAAACTACTTAATAACTTTGCCAAAATGTGTTTCAATAAGGGAGAAAAACTTAGGAATGATGAACTTAATATTAGATTTCTGTTTCATGAGAAATAGCCAAGTGAATCTAGTACAATCATCTACTAGAGTTAGGAAGTATCGACAACCAGCCTGGGTTGATGTATGAAACAGTCCCCATGCGTCACAATGGATCAAGTCAAAGGCGCTTTTGGATAGATTATTATTGGAAGTAAATGATAGTCGCCTTTGTTTAGCCAGTGGGCAAATGGAACAATGGGTATCTTTATGATCATTACAAGAGAATGACAGTTTGTCTTCCAACATTTCTAAACGTTTGAAGGACAAATGCCTGCGTCTATTATGTCAAATATGAGAGGACACATTATTTACAATTGAAATGGAAGAATTACAACTTTTGTCAACTAGAATAGAATTACAAGAATTTGAAAGATAGGCAGTGTCAATGATATAGAGGTCAGCCACTTTATTATCCTTGCCAATCATCTTCAAAGTTGGAATTTCCTGGATAATACAAGAATCCATAAGAAATTTGACACGAAGAAAAGAACCTCGCGTTAATGAGTCGACAAATAGCAAATTAAAATGGAACTGAGGCACGTAAAGAACATCTTGTAGTGTTAAGGATGGACTAAGTTGAACAGATCCAGAGAACTTAACAAGTATGGGAGTGTTGTTGGGAAGAGTAACAAATGAATTCGAAATAGGGAAAAAGATATGGAATAGAGATTGATCAAAACATATATGGTTGGTAGCACCAGAGTCAACTATCCAACATTGAGGAGAATGAAGGCTAGGATGGTTACAAATTGAGAAACAGGTACCTGATGTGTGAGTTGAGTTCACATTAGCTCCAGTAGTACCTTTGGCTGATAACAAATAAGAATTTAACATGGTCAATAGGTGCTGATACTTATTTGGATTTAAAGTGTGGACAAATCCATCAATATGCCCTTGATGATCAGAAATTTTTGACACCTGATTAGCAGCTGCAGCAACACCTTGATGAGAAGAAGAAACATTTTCTCTTGTTTTGTAGCCAGGGGATAACCATGAAGCTTGTAACACTTGTCAATAGAGTGACCATTAAGCTTGTAGTATGTGCAAAACAGTAGATCCTTTTTCTGAAATCTGCCAAATTACTGGTTGCTATTGGATCAACTGCCTTCATTCTTGATCAAAAAGGCCATTTGATTATTACCAGTAGTCAGTAGACATTCTAGGTACATTATTCAATGTCCTCTGAGGTTCTTCTTGTGAAACAAGGGCAAAAACCTTGTTGATTGGTGGAATAGGATCCATAAGTAATATCTGACTGCGAGTTTGAGTAAATAAATCATTAAGCCCCATAAAAAATGACATCACATATTCAGTTTGGTAATGATCTGTTAAGGCCTTATTACCCCCCACATGAACACTTTCCACATGAACAAGTTGGTCTCTAGTTGCTCAATTCCTCCCAAATTGCCTTCAACTTTGTAAAATAAGCTTCCACAATAAGTTGAGCTTGAGAGTGATTCATCAATTCACGCCTTAACTGAAAGATGCGAGGTCCATTTTTCTATTGAAATCTCTCCTTGAGATCCTCCCAGATTTCATATGCAGACACATAATATATCACACTAGTTGAGATTTCCTTAGACACAGAGTTAAGGATCCAAGATATGACAATATTGTTGTTGCGAGTCCTGGAGTTCATGAGGTTATCATTGCCTTCAAGTTTTGAAACAGTTCCATTTACGAAATCAAGCTTGTTCTTGACTGATAGAGCAATCATCATGCTTCTGCTCCAGGATGCATAATTCTCACCAGTTAATTGCTGAGAAACGAGAACAAGTCCGGGACTATCCGAATGATGTAGGTAATAAGGACTGGACACATCATCAATATATGAGTTACTTCTTTCAATTGTTGAACCATTTGATAACACCGAAGCATCAGCCATGGAGATGCTGAATTAACTATTAGATGAATTGGTACAATTGAGATATGACACAATATCTAGAGAAGAAGAGGAAGCTAGATCAGGCGCTCCACATGTGCTCTGATACCATATTGAATTGAGAAAGAGATGGCTAGAAAAATCTCACTGAATCAAAATGGAAATAAAACTCACGTTTTTACAATGCACTAACCCAACTACATAAATACAATTAACAAAATGACTGCTATCAAAGTAAAATATCTAACTAATTAACATCAACTTCTAATAACATCAAAATTTTAAAAAAAAAAATGGTAATAATTGATGATCACTTTAAATTTTCTTACGAGTATTTGAAAATGAAGCTAAATATTGACATGCACAAACATTATTTTCGATCATGATTCTTTGCAATATTATGAGATTATGTATATTTAAATTCTAAACAATGGCAATAGTTGTCCTTTGCATATGGGGTGAGTCTTAGACTACGTATTTGTTAAGTTAATCGGATAGCACCAAACATTAAAAAAATAAAAAATAAAAAAATCTAGCTCATGTTTGGTCCATACTTTCAATTTTAATCACATATTTTACAGGATTCACAATTTTTATTAGCTTTTCAACAGCACATTTTATCAATTTTATCAAAATTTATTTGAAATCTGCCGCCCCTAATATTAAGTGCTTGTTGGATAGTTCAAAAAGTTGCTAAAAATTAATATTAAAATCAATAATTAATTTTAGCCACACATTTCATGAGATTCACAACTGTTGTCAGCTTTTCAACCATACATTCATCAATTTTTATTAAAATCTGCAAAGATTTTTTTTACCAAAGGCTTTCTCAAACAACCAAATATATCCATAGTGTTATATCTATTGTTCCACCCAATTTGGAAAGTAATTAAACACAGAGCATGGTATGTGCATTTTTACAGGTTGACAACTCCATCACCACACCATTTTGGGCTCTGGCAAAACCATTATTGACCAAAATTGATTATGACTATTAGATTGTGACACAATACGCATGGTCCGTGAAATTAATAATTCTACCATATTACCACATTTCATTAACATTGAATAATATATCAAGTTTGTGAAATTCAATGGATTATCAATTATGTACTTTCTAATCTAGCAATTAACACTTCTTTACATTTTTATAATGTCTTGTAGCTAGAATCGACATATTTTATCAGAGGTTCGACTTCAAGTCTGACACGACCTATTTAGAGATGCATGTCCTGCTGTATCTACCTCTCAGAAACAAACTGATTTATTTTTTTTGGGGGGGGGGGGGGTGGTCCGTAGGTGACTTGCTTTGCATTTTCTGATGATATAAAACTCACGAATTTTTCACGCACATTCTCATGTCTTTAGTACAATATAAAGATGTCTTTTCGCTTTTGTATAAAATGTAAGTTTTTATAATACGACAATTCTACTTGACAAAAACTTCTTGTAGGGTATTTATGTACATTAAAACAAAATGTACACATTTGTAGTACCAAATAATGTAAAAACTTTGGGAAAAAGAGAAAAATATTTAAGAATATAATGAAAATCTTCTCACTGGATGCCAAAAAAATAAGGATGTTTTGTCATTTAAAATAAATAGAAGACCTAAATGGGACGCATCACAATTTTTATTTATTACACTGCATTTTAATTGTGTTAAAGTCTTGCTCATTATAATGTTTATGTCTTGAACTTTTTTTTCGTTGATTCTTATCTTCAACCTTTAATCAATTACCACATCTAGTTTTTAAATATTACATTTGTGTGCTTTGAATTAATGGAAAAATACTGTACATTAAAAATTTACACTTGAGGCGGTCAAATTTCTATGTTGATGTGTTTTTGTCCTTTAAGTTTGAATTAAAATCATAACAGTTCTTCAGTGACCGTTTGTGAAAACGCATGAAACTTTAGTGAGTGTTTGTGCAAATTTTAAACTTCAATGATCGTTTTGTAATTTTCTAATAAGTTCAGTGACCGTTTGTGAAATTAACCCATATTACATTTGTGTGCTTTGAATTAAGGGAATAATACTTTATCAAACTTTTGTATTTTTATATATAAATATGATGGAAAAATAAGCGTATTCCCGATGAACTTTTTGACAATAATCATTATTAGAGACGAGTTGTGCTAATTAACGAAATGTTAATGATAAGAATGCGTAGAAAAAATAAGGATATAAGAGTTATAATAAGCAAAGATTGAGGAGTTTAACTGAATTTAAATATGGTGTAAGTAACCCAACATGTTACATGAATATAGTTAACCTAATTACAATCACGCCATTGTGTTTGCTCGCTGCATTATATTTAAATGCAGCGAAGGACCTCAATTTTTGCTTGTTGTTCTATTTATGTCTTAAATTTTATTTACACATTCTAATCCTTCAGTTTTAATTAATTAGTACATGTTCTCCTTAATGATTCTTTTGTCCAAATATTTTGATATTGTACATTAATACGAGTAACAAATACCTTGTCGAACTTTTATATTTTTGTATTTTTTTGTTTGTTAAGATACGAGGGGTAAATAACTATTTTCACACTCTCAATGGATCTTTTTGACAACTTTCATGAGAAATAAGCAAAAGATTGATGAAAAGAATGCAACGGATAAATATTGAGGACACAAGAGCAACGTGAACAAAAGTTAAGGACTTTTATCGCAATTAAATTATGGTTAAACAAATGAAGACAATAGTTTGAACATAATTACCCATCTATTAGGCAAAATAAAATCAATTATATGCCCCCCGGGGAGTTCAGTGGTGCAAATGAATGAGTGAGGTAATCTCAATTGAGTTGTCAATCGCAGTGTGAGGGTTCAATTCATGACTATAACAATGTTTAAAATTGAACTCTTGGTGGACATCAGTATGACAGTTCTTGTAATCTGATCTGTTGAGGTACATCTCGCGATTACCTCCTCCACGATATTCTAGGGGTGGGGCGGTGGGGGCCTCAAGGTTGGGGTTCAACCTTTAAAATCAATTATACAAATATGTTTCTTATATTAATGCTAATATAACAATTATTTTAGAAGAAACCACAAGTAGAAAATAGGTGGAATGGATTTAATGGGACAATTACTTTAGGATTAACGGTTTCTAGTTGGACCTTTACTTTCTATTAAAATATAATAATGGTTATAAATAAAAGAATAAATAATCGAAATTAAAATCATTTTATCCAAAGAAATTTTTGCCCCCTTAATTTATCGCTTCAATACACGTTGATCCTCAATCTATAATATTATGCGTGCAAATCATTATAGTCAAAACTGTCTAAATTTTCATTAAGTTGTCACGTAGTCCTCATGAAATATGCCCACTTCAAATTTGAATATCGAACTCACGTTGTAAAGCAAAACCAAACTTTGAAGAATCATGTGACGAGTTAACGCAGAATTGAAAAATATTTCTCATAAAGATTTAACACGAATTTGATAGTGTCGTTAATTGTACAAATAAAAGATCAAACAAACTTAATAAGGCAAGAAGTGGACCACTGACGAGAATTTCTATCAATGTTATTAGCATTTAACACGATAAAATTACCCAGCGTTTGACAGTAACATAACAAAAGTGCGTGTACAATGTAGGTAAATAGTATTTCACTATTAGCAATTTTTCTCACGCTAAAAACTGCTTCACTGTATTTTAGTAAAAATATATACATACAGAGAGACATGTATGTAGAGAGACAGAGAGAGAGAGAGAGAGAGACCGTTTCTTTTTTCCAGGTTTAATGGCTCGAGACCGTACCGGAGTATGTATATGTATAATCTACAGCACATGTATGTAACCAATCCATTCATATTTGCATGCTTCACCAACTCTCGTTCAAAACCCAAATGAGCTTTTAAAAAAACAAAAAGAAAATCTTTCTTGAAATGAAAATCGAAACGAAATGCTTGTGAAATTTCGTCATTTCACCATCTTTTTCCATTTTTATCAATTGGACTGACCAACACAGATGCTCAAAAGTGGTAATTTCTCTTGGGTTTTCATTATTTTCTCTTTTTTTGATCATTTCTAGACAAATCTCTTCTGATTTTTTTCACTGTTTCAGTTTCTTCTGTTTAAATCTTGATTTTGTTGCACCTATTTTGTGGGTGTTTTTCTTGTTAATTTGATGTTTGAGAGAGTGAAGATCGAGAAAATAGTAGAAAACATGAAGGATGATGATGAACTTGAAAGGCTTTTGGGTGAGATCCCACATGCAACATCTTCATTGAATATTCAAATCAAACATGCCAAATCTCATCATCATAATCTTGATCATCATGGATATGGTAATGCATCGTCTGTGCCCCAAAAAATTAACGGTCGTGATCACTGTATGTCTGATGATGAATTGTTAAAGCATAGGTATGCATGTATCTCTTCTCCAGTGAGTGGGTTTTCTTTACATTCAGATGGTTCTTCGTCAAGCTTGTTCTCTTGTGGGCATTCATTTTCTGATAGTGGATCACCCACCCCACCCCAATTTGAAGCGCTGAAGCCTCACTCGGGATTTTTGTCGGATTTTAATAGGTCTAATGACAAAAATAAGGTTGATGAACTGAATTTGATGAGAAATTTTAGTAAAATGTGTATCAATGACGAGAAAAGGGATGTTTCAGCATCCCCAAATGGTATTCAAATTTGTGATAAATCTATGAGTGGAGTTGTTCGAATGAATTCTGACAAGAATGAGGAATCTGTTAATTATGGGAAGGGTTTTTCGTATTGGGGAAGATTTAATTCTTATGTTCCAAGAAATCCTGTGAATTTTGATGGTCAGGTGGGAATTCAACACGACTACAGAATGGACAATTTATTGGGATATCGGTATTCCCCTGTCCGATCTGATAGATTGTTTGTTCAATCAGATTGCGAGAATTCTGCTTTGAGTTCTCAATTCTATAGAGCTAATATGCAGGCAGGCAATCATTTCCTTGTGGGAGTTCCGGCTTTAAATTCTTCCATTTTGAACAGGCCTGATACTTCATTTAATGCTTCGCGAAATGGGATGAATCTAATTGATGGCAGAGATGCTTTTTCTTCATCAAATGTGCTTCAATCAACTCACTTAATGCCCCAATTCAGTGCAGAAGATTTACTTCATTTCCAGCAGCCAGTGCCTAATGGAAGGAGCAAAGTACCTGCACATGTTAGAGTGCCTGAAGGGATTGTCGAAGGCTTAACCAGAGAGAATGGTTTAATTGTCCAAGGGGAAGATCTAAATGGTGCGATGAAAAGAAGATATGAATGTTCTAGGGCACTAAATACCCGAGGTTTCGTACCCCAAGAAACCAGGTTACACCTAGATGTCCGTCCCCATGTTGCTAAAACCCAAGAAAGTGGCCAATGTGCAAGGACACATTCCCCTTTCTCGATCTCATCGAAGTGTATCTCCCTAGTCGAAGCTCAAGGATACATATATCACATAGCAAAGGATCAGCATGGTTGCCGATTTTTGCAAAGGATCTTTGATGAAGGAACTTCTCGAGATGTTCAGTTAATATTCAGTGAGGTAATTCATCATGTGGTTGAACTTATGATGAATCCCTTTGGAAATTACCTTATGCAAAAACTGTTGGAAGTGTGCAATGAAGAACAAAGAATGGAGATTCTGCTTAGAGTAACTGAGGAGCCAGGGGAGCTTGTTAGGATCTCTTTAAATACACATGGGTAAGTTGTCTACATTTTGCTGTCTTTCTGTTTCTACATTTTGATTACACATCGTGTTCTATTTGTATCAGCACTCGAGTGGTCCAGAAGTTGATTGAGACTCTCAAAACAAGGAAACAGATTTCGCTAGCTATTGCAGCCCTTGAACCTGGTTTTCTTGCCCTCATCAAAGACCTAAATGGTAACCATGTTGTCCAGCGATGCTTGCAATGTTTTACCAATGAAGATAGTAAGGTATTGGCTCTCCTTCTTAGTTATTGAGCTCAAAATTTGTGATGTTTGCAGTGTTGTTTGACACCTGTAAATAGGTTAATGCCCTATTGCTAGTATCATGTAATTTCAAATGCACATAAAAAAAGAATTGAACATCTAAAACTGCTGATTGTAGCTAATTGCAATGTCTAGATTGAGTAGAGATCTTCATTTCCCTATAAAGTTTTTGTGGAGACGATTTCCTCGCATCCTTTTGCTTTCGATTTCTTTCTCTATTCTTGCTCACAGCCGCGCGTTCTATTGAAAAAATTGAATTATTGAACTCATGGATAGACAATTGAACTTGAGAATGGCATCTTGCTTGTGATTCAATAGATTTTGATCTTTTTTATCCATCAAAGAGTTATTAAAATTGATATGGTTCAATTGTGCAGTCATGTAGTTGTCAACTTCATGCACTTCATCTCTCCATTTTGACAAAATTTCAGAAATTTTAAATAATTATTTTAGTTTAGAGAATGATGAATAATTGTGTCCAGAAGGTTAGTTTTTTACCTCAATCTCAATGCCAATACATGGCAATTCACATAAAATACTCATCATTGAATACGTATCATGAGAATGTTACTCTAGTGTTATATGTGACTATTTCCGAAGACAATAATGTTTGCTATGTACATGAACCAGTTTTTGGTACCTTCTGTAAAAGTTTTCGGTGTTCAACTCAAACATAATAGAATTGTAAGAATAGTCTTTTATATGATGGTACACATCTTGTTTTTGTTCTGTTTTGAGATCCACAAAGAGATAGTATCATGTACGAACTTTTCTTGCAACCTTTTCCCCAGTAAAACAGTAAAGTGTTCTAGGCATGTATTCCTTGATTAATTCAGAAACTAGATTGCTTTCCAATTTTTTTTTTCAAGCTAGTTTAACAATGTGAATCAGTGAGGATTCCCTTTTGTCCTTTGAAGTCTTCTCCTGTTTTGGTTTTTCTCTTTGATTGTCAAATATTTATTTGACATCTTCAGAGAAATTGAGTTGTTGCTTATGAAAAATGCAATTACTCAAAAACTATGATAATAATGGTGGTTAGAGCTTGCCAACCTATCACCTAGTAAAACTTAAGAGTTACTGAATGGTGTATAGGTAGTCCCTTTTCTTCTCTCGACTCTCACCTCCGCCCCTTCAAACTTTATGATAATAGTGGTGCTTAGATCTTGTGTTTAGTTAATGTTTCAATTTAACAAAATAAGAATTGCCTTTGTAAATTGAGACTTCTTAAAAGTTTCCATATCCCCATTTGCACAAATTCCTTCCATTTATAATAAACTGAAGATTAGACTGTTAGCTGAGTGCTATTTGTGCTAAAAGTACTTATAAAAATATACTGTTCCCTGTTTGAAGTTGAGTGGGACTGTTGCTTATACCCTGTCGCCAGGAACGGATGATGGTTTGATTTTTCCTTTTCTTTAGCCTAATAGCTTCTGGTATCACTGGCTGGCAAGGTATTATATCTAGATCTTTTACTCAAGTGTCTTTAGTCCACACTTAGTAGATTGTGGAAGGGATTATTATGTTTGGCTGAGTTACTTAAATTTACTTTTAGTAACTTCATTTTTCTAATCATGTTTGGATATGTTGCTTTTATCGTATTTAATGCTTAATTTGGAAGATGGTAACATTAACTGATTTTAAGTTATTAAAACTCTTATCTGACAGTTGTTAATTTTTCATTTGCAGTTCATTTTTGTTGCTGCTGCAAATTACTGTGTTGATATCGCTACACATCAACATGGATGCTGTGTTCTGCAACGATGCATCAGCCATGCAACTGGTAAACAACGGGAGAACTTGATTGCAGAAATTTCTGCAAATGGGCTTCTTCTTGCTCAAGATGCGTTTGGGTAACTATTTTAAAAACTAATATCAGTTAGCAAGTTATAGTTTTTGTCCATTTGAGTTTATTTTGCTATTGATTTTTACAGCTGAAAATAAGCTTCATCCCCCGTGCTTCATTAGACTTTTCTAACCATAATTTCAGTTGGTCAGATTGATGTTCTTCATTAACAATTCTAGAAATTCTTATTGTAGATAGATGCTTAAGTTTGAAGTTTAAAGCTTCCTAAGCCATAGCTATATAATGCCTCATCAATTCTGTGCAAAGTAGTTTATAGGTTTATTATTCTTTTTCAGATCACTGTTCTTTCATTTCTTTTTCATTCTTTTGGACTCATGCACAAATTTTAAATTTTGTGTAGATCATAATGTTGAGTGTCTTATCTTTACTTTGCCTTTCTTTTGTTTCCACGGGACCATTCTACCCACTGTTCTCGATAAATTTCACTTTCTGGAATTTGATATATTCACTTACTAGCTACAAAGAAAATGGGAAAAAATAAAGAGAAAAAGATCCATTTTGGTGATATACTCTCTCATCATCAATAGCACTTGGTAACTATAAATCCATCTCACCTTCTATAACCAAGTTTATGTTACTCGGTAGCCAACTTTTCACTTAGGATTCCATTTTATTTCTAGTAGCAATAGCTGAATATGTTTCCCAAAGATATACTTGAAGTGGATGTTTGGTATATTGTATTATCAAAGACTGGACTGTTTAACAAACAAAACTTTATCTTCATTTTCTTGATTAGTGGTGTTTAAATCTATCCAATTCTTCCTACCAAACATGCCAGAAGCAAAGCAGGGTCATCCTTTGCGTTCTCTCATGATTAGTGTCCCTTATTTATCTCCGGTTGGTTTTCTAGATTGTAGTTATGTATTCTTCTTCTCGTTGGATTCTAGTTCATTTGCCAAGACTTTTGTGCAAAATAAATAACTACATTGTTATTACTTATATTATTCCTCTTTACCTGTGTGGATATTTGATTTATGTATATACCTTTGTTATTTCATTTATCTGAAGACGGGATATACATTGGCTTGCAGAAATTATGTTGTTCAGTTTATTTTAGAACTTAAGATCCCTTCCGCCGAATCCAAGTTGACATCCCAGTTTGAGGGTAACTATGTGCATCTCTCGACCCAAAAGTTTGGAAGCCATGTTGTTGAAAAGTGTCTCGGGGCGTGTAACGTTGAAACTCGATCAAAAATCATCCACGAATTGCTCTCTGCAACTTATTTTGAGCAGTTGCTTCAGGATCCACATGCAAATTATGTTGTTCAAACAGCTCTTCGGGTTTCTGAGGTATGCTTTTTTCTTTACTCTACTGTTGCTCGCCACTTGATTTTGGACAAATATTTATATGAAAACAAGTATCTTTTCAAGCTTGAATTTTATTTGCAAGCATTGTTTATGAAGCACATTATGTAAATATAAATATATGACATCCCCTTCCCCCACCACACCTTGCACACGCTGTTGATCTACTCATCTGAAGTTTAATATCCTTTGACGAAAAGTTTCTGTTGGAACAGGGTCCGGTCCACAATTCGTTTGTTGATGCAATTAAGTCCCATAAGGCAATCTCCCGCAACAGTCCTTATTCCAAGAGGCTTTTCTCTCACAAGCTCTTGAAGAAGTGATGTATAGTCTTCCGGGATTATGTTGTTGTTTTATCCTCTGACTCCATTTCCAATGAGAACTGTGTGTATGAACTGGTTCTTGGTCTCTTCACGAGCATCAGCCACCAGAACTTTTCATCAATTTTGCTCGAAAATAATTGAATTGTTGGTCTTTTATCCATGCAATGTGTAAAGGGTTGGCATATGTGCTTTTAGTTGCTTAATTATGAAGACTCAGTGTACAAATTATGCTGTCAATGTACCTTTCAGGATGATTTCCATCTCCTTTGCCTGTGGGATTTTCTCTGTATTACTACACGGTGTGTAGACATGATTTTCTTTTGCAGCACTGTATAAATGCAACTTGGATGTTTCGTAATAATGTAGTTGTTCTATTATTTGCAATCGAAAATGTGTTTCTTTAGGATTTGTTTGGTAAGATGAACTGTATATCGATATTAAAATAGAAATTAAATCTTGTTCATTGTGTCGTCTACTTGTCTCGTATTTTTTAATTATTATGTGCCAACCTCCTTCTTTGTCCCGCTTTCAACCTCACCTTGCCTCACAAACAGTTAGCCCCGCTTCAACAAAAACTCACATTTGTAGTATATTTTGATAAAAAAATGGACGAAATATGTGATTGAAAAGTGGAGAGTACCAAATGTATGATACAAATTAATTATTAATTTTTTAAAGGGCTTAATCAATAAGCTAAAGACCAAAAAAAGAAAATAAATAAATAAATTGGAGATTGTACCAACTACCTAATTTTTAAAAAATATTTAAAAAATAATAGTAAAAAGAAAACATGTTTAAATCAAAACAATAATAAATCAGGCAACATGATTTATTTCTACAAATATGCCCTTACAAACATTATGAAATTATGACCTTACATATATGGACCAAATTATGATGTTCAAAATTGTCTAAATCAAAAGACAAAAATTGTGTAGCACCAGGACATGGAGACATATCACAGGACCAAATTATGACTTTCAAATTCTGAAATTTATCACCAGAATTACAAATATTCAAGAGACACATTTTGATTTTTATATTGATTATAAATAATCAAATTCGAGATTTTGACAAATCTATGAATGAAATACAACTTACAACATATTCAGCTTCCGACACATTATTGTAAAGTTTTCGGCTTTGAAATTGATTTTTTTTATGCAGATTCTGTGATTTCTCGATTTCAGTCCAGTAAAGAAAATACAGTTCGATTAAGCAACGGAAGCCATTGATATTCTTTACCCCTTCTCAATTTTTTAATTGATTTTTTTTTTTTTTTGAAAGAGGTATTAAATGTGAGGGTTGAAGCACGCATTATTAAAAACATTTCAATTATAAATTGTCGTTTGGGTTCGATTATTAATAATTACTAATTTTTAATATATTTCATATACAAATAGTATTTTTAGATATTTAAAAAAAGTAATAAAACATAAAATAATATTTTGTGACGATGCATATACGAAATGTTTTGAGAAAAAAAAATAAAAAATAAAAAAATCCAACAGTAACAACTGGATTAAGATAAGAAAAGCACAAAGTCGACACTACAAGTGTCGCGTGCTTACACGGTTACACCAAAAGCCAATCTCTCACTCAACTCCGTACTACTTAGCTATACAGCCGGCACGTGTTCCTTCTCCAAAACGTAAATGACACGTGGACCAATATTTTTCTAGTAACAGATCGCATCTCGACTTGCTCTCTCGTCCACGAATTTTGATCCCACTTGCCATGGTTTTGATCTCTTCGCCACGTGGCGCTCTATCCGTGACTCTCATATATATATTTATTCAATTAATCAATTAAAATATTCGTCAAATTTTTATCCTCATCCTCCTTTTTCTCTCTGTAACCTCCGATTCCGAGATTTGTGATTCAAATTTAGGGTTTCTGCTGTTTGCTTTGTGGAGTTAAATCATCATTTCCGAGAATTCTTGCAACTTTAGCGTCGTTTTTATAATTTTAGGTGAGTTTCCCGGCTAGATCTTGTTTTAAAGTATTAACTGTTATTTTGTTGCTGTCGACCGAATTGATTTATTGTTTGGATTTTTCAATTCGTTTCACGAATCAAGCTTTTGATTATTTCCGAGGAAAATTGAATTATTGAGATTAAATTTTATTTTTTGCAACTTTGGTACTGTGCTAATTGATTCAAAAATTTTATACTCACTAATTTTCTGATGGAAACTATCTAAGTTCTTCGTATAGTTTCTATGTATTTCTGAGGCACTATTATTCCTTCATCCATTTTTTATTTTTTATTTTGTTTTTCTTGGCTTTCTGAAAAGTTTGAGATCGGAGATATATAACGATGCAACCGAAAAGGTGATTTTGAGACGGTATTAACACTTTTTTCTGTTCCGTGGATTTGGTGAAGGAAGGATTTGGATTTTAAATATAAAGAAACCTGAGTTTGATTGCAACCTGAAGACTTGAAGAAATGTCAGACTTATGCACCTACAAGGTAGGGTTTATTTTTTGATTGGCTTGTGTTTTAAAAACCAAATTTCGCACATGCTTAAGAATTAGATCTCAATAGAATAGTTTAGTAGTAATGTATGTTTAAAACCGTTTAGTGTAATATGTAATTGACTCAGCCACGACAGGGTCTTATTATGCAACTCTGTGGGTCAACCATGAATTGGCCATATATAGGCTAAGAGATATCAGTGATGAAAAGAAATTTTCATACTATTCTTATAAATAAATCCTCAGCAATAGTTACCTCTCTTAATTGCTTGATATATATTTGAAGTTTCTATGCACCCTCACCTTAGTCTAAAAGGTGCAGGTTAAAGACACTAATCTGTTGGGGTATAGAATTTTGTCTGGTCCTTGCATAAACATTAAAGAAACAAAGAGTTTTACCCTTTCGGGAACAGCAAATAATTAGAACTTTTGTCATTAAAATTGCTCTTGCAAAACTATGGCATCCCTTCCATTCTTTTTATTGAATGGTTCATGCAAATGGTTATAGAACTTGGAATTCTTATCAGTTCTGTCATTGGTTGAGTCTATACTTGTTAGCAGAAAAGTTCCCATGAAATATGAATTTCCACATTTTAACTTGCCCACTTGTGGAAAAATTAGAAATAGAAATATCAGAAGCATTGAACAGGGCATTTCACTTATTAATTCTGTTCAGATTATTAAGTTTTTGTTTGATAATATTTAGTATTGTAGGGGGTTAATAAAATGGAGACATTAAGATAAGTCATAAAACTTGTTGGTGGCAATTTATATTGTTGATGTTCATATAATTGAATTACAAAATCAGAGATTATATAATCTCTGCACCTCATTCATTTCCAAAAGAAAAGAAAGTAGTCCTCACACTTTAAACAAGAACCTCACTACTTAAAAAGAAAAATAAACTAGATCATAATTCACTTGAGAAGACGTATCAGAAATACATATATATTCAAAAATAAATGAAACTGTAATAAACTAATTTTTATCAGCTTCTTCAAAAAATCTCTTTAATAATTCTGTGAAATAGCACATTGAATTATTGGATTATTATTATTATTTTATAACTGTAGATGTTCGGGCCAGTTTACGCGTACCTCGACTAATCTCACGGGGCCCTAAAGTTTATGGCCAGATATTCATCTCAGTGGCCCTGAGGGGACTCAAACGGTGATCAATGGGGAGTAAACCCAAGGCCTAACCAATTGAGCAACTCCGTTGAATTATTGGATTATAGAAAATGTTAATTTTGCAGTTCTTACTGCATGCCTTCTTTTCTGCGAGTCCTGACCTACTATCTAGCTACTACTCTGTATCCATTTTAAGTTGTAATATGTTGCATATTTTTCCATTATAATTTTACGAATTCCTGTTAATTAGTCTTATAAGTCATTGGTCTTTGATCTATCTATTCAAAAGAGGTTATCCATTTCTACCACGAAAAAAAGGACAAAATAGCGTGTAATAGAGGCACTAAATTACAGGTCATTAAATGGATGGACTAAATACATTACATATCCCGTTATGTGGAGATCACAGAAATTACACCTAAATGGATAGTGTGTATAGAGGCACTAAGTTACATGTCACTAAATGGATTGACTAAATACATTAAGGCCCTTAGGACTGAATTATGGTTGAAAGTTTTTTACACAACTGCCTCATGGTTCCTTAATTCACGAGTTCATTATTCTCTAATCTGTTGTAAATTTTTACACCCATTCTTTAAAATTATTCTCTGCAGTTTTTACCCCTAAAAATTCTGTAACTGCTGTTAACAGATTGAAGGTACAGTATGGGATGAATTTTGCCAGATTGATGACCATATAGTGCCCCAGACAGGTGACAAACGGTCCAACAGAAATTCCTTTCAGGGTGATAGTTGCAAGAAACCTCGCTGTGGAGTAACTTGTATTTCAAGTAATTTTATAGACAGATATAGTGATAGATATGTTGATCAGGAAAGAGAACAAGGGAGCTCAATATTGGATAAAGACTCATTGTCCCACACACAAAGTAGTTTGTTTCTTACTTCATCAGATAGCCACTCAATCGGAGATGTTCCTGGGTTAATATCTGATAATACCAAAACATCAGGCCATGACTTCAAAAATAATAATACAGACTCCGTTGGTAGTGAGTTTTGTGCAAATGATCCAATTCACGATGAGAAGAGTACTTCAGATCATAGCCACTCTTACAGTTATCCACTTGGGGACACACCCCAAACGGACAATGATCTTGACTTTTTTGATAATTTTGAGGATGTTGACAGGATGTTTAGGTAATTGCCTGCCTTCTCCTTTTGATATTAGGTGTTTATAATTTTCACTGCATCATTTGTTTGCTCATCATTGGATCCTATCTTTCAGAAGTTGTGATTCGACTTTTGGACTTGGGGCCAGCAGAGAAGATGAATTTGGTTGGTTTTCATCACCCAATGCTCTAGGTGGATCTAGAGATGTGCCGAAGTCAGATTTTATGTTTTCATGTCCTGAATCAAATACAATGGAAAATATGTCAGAAAGCCATGACCTATCGAAGTTGATCGTGACCTGCACTAGTAATGATTCAGCCTTGGCAACATCCCCAGTTGGGTCCAAAGAGAGTTCTTGGCCCCTAGGTAGAGATGAATTTGCTTCTCATCTATCTATTGTGAATGGAACCTCTAGCCCAGACCTGAAATATGAGTTTATGCCTAAAGATCAGGTCAGTGCGTGTCATTGTAATTGGTAACGAAATTTCTTTCTTTATAAATATTGAAACTTAATGAAATTTTGGATGGCATCCATTGAATGGTACTTTAAACACTTGCGAATCTCGAGAAGGAATTATTCCTGCTAATTATTTTGGCTTATTTTTTAATCCTGATTATTTAATAGTTATTCATTGAAGTTTCATTAATTTTGGGGTGCAAATTTCTTCGTTTAATCGAAGTCTATAGTCTTTAAAATCCGTTGATGCTGTCTCAGTGAAATATGGTATCCGCTATAATTAAATGAATTTCAAACTGTTTGGTGATGTAACAATTTCAATGTTAAATACTTGCAGATCCATGAGTACAAAATGCTTTTAAAGCACCAGAACCCATCTGAGAGAAAAAGAAAAGAACAATACTTTGGAAATGGTAGTTATATCAGTAACCTACCAAGTGAAGTCATTCAATTTCCTTACGGGGATGCATCTAATCAAGCTTTCCCATGTGTGGACATACGACATCAACAACAAGGCTCCACATGTGATTCTGTCTCACAAGAAAAGCAAGTCCACCTTTCTGGAGATATACTCGATGATCACTGTGATGTTGAAGGAGTCAGGATGTTAACTCCGGCAGAATTATGTTCCTCAAACTTACAAGAATGCTTGTCAATGAGTTTGAATTTGGATGATATTTCACCAGAAGCAGTTAGTTTTCGCCAGCTTCAGCATGTCACACAACAGGTATAATGTTCTTTCTGGATTATGTAAGCTTCAAGTTGTGGTACATTATGAATTATTCTAATGGCATAAAACCTTTGAGGTTTAATTTATCTATTATTTTATATTGCGTGGTGTCTTATCATACGGGATACAAAAACTTCTAGAACTGTGTGCAAGTAACGCCATAATGGTACAGTAAGTGTCAAATCCAATTTTCATATTGTAGTATTATCAACCAGAGGTTTTGAGTTTGAAAGAGTTGAACAGTTTATACAGTTGCAACTTCAGAAATTTTTTAGGTTTTTTGTTAGTTGACACTGCCTTATTAGGGATGCAATTTTCCAGGCTATATAGAGACTACAGGATTATTATTTGCATGTGTAATGCTAAGGTCCTACAGACCGAAGATTGCTTTAAAACTTCAATTCTACATGATTATGTAAAGTTTGCAAATTCAGTCAAAATCAACAAAAGTTGTGCTATTGGAGCTATATTACAAAGAGAGATCCTATTCAATGGCTAATGTGCAGTTTTATTAATGACATGGCTGCAAAGAGATATTGAGAACTTTCCTTGTAGTTTTGAGTACACCCTTTGGTAATAGAAGTTTCATGGTATGGATGGTTAAATATGTAGATCAGGGGAAATTAAAGTGAAAAGTTAAAAAGAATAAGATAGTTTTAGACTACTTACCGGATAAGATAATCAACCTCACTGCACAATTTATATATTACTTTAATTATATACATATGGCCTTATTTAACAGCTTAGACTTTTATAGTTTCTATATTAGTAAGTATTATTTCTTGTACATATGTTTTTTTTTCTTAGATAGACTACATTGTACACATATAGTCACAATTTTATTCGTAAGGAAACATAATATCAGAATTTTATTCTCTATCATCTTTGTGTTCTTGATATCAAAGCAGGCAACGGTCCCCTAAGTACAAGTTTTGCCGCCACCCATTTATTAAAATTATGCACGTGGCAAGTTTTGATGGAAAAAAAATGAAACCCGCTACATGTGAAGGGGTATGTCGAGTAAAATATTTAAATGATACAAATGTGACATTATCTAACAATTTAAGCTTTTAGATGAAGTGGTTGAACGCATCTCTAAATTTTAGTAATTCACTTCGTGTTGTCCTCCTTGATCACTCTCATCTGTGGGTAACAGAACTTTTCGAGGGGGGTCCTATGATTTAGATTATCAAAGGCCCTCTTCCAAAGCAGTGAAACGAGAGAAACGGGAGAGCATGCTAAATTGTCCATTGGACCATTAAAACACAAGGTTTTGGTAAAGATACTCATCTGGTATAGGCGTGCACATACATGTAGGCCCACAGGCAGGGCATAAGCTTGTACGTGTGTGGCCTATTAGGTAACAAGAACTACAGTTACATCTCCTTTTTATTTCCATTCAATAGTTCTTAGGTCTTCCACGCACCCTTATATGCCAACTGCCTATCATTTTTGTATGCTCCATGTCTTCTTAAATATTCAACTGCCTTGGCACTGATTGCAGTTAACATTCTTTGTTTAGTTGGACTTGAGGACAAAGCTATGCATAAGGGATGGTTTATATCGTTTAGCAAGGAGTTCTGAACAAAGACAACACCATGAAAACCTGAACAGCAGCTTCGGAGATGAAAGAGATGCCAGTGGAACATTTATGGCTGAAGGATTAAACAAGTATGTCACCATATATTTGCACATCAATAGTATTCAATAATCCTGCATAACCTAAACGTATAACTGAGTTTGTTTTGCTGAAAATGATGCTAAAAGCTATTGCCTTCTGCTCCTGTTTGAACTCTTTGATAATTGTCAATGACCTTTCTTTATAGGTGCGCTGGATTCATGAACATGGAAACCGATACAAATTCTGTAGATCGCTCAATAGCACACTTACTTTTTATGTGCCCATGATTCGTTCAGTTCAGAAACTGCCGACATAGAGGAATAGGTCTCCCTATTCACCTATAAAAATTGCATCTAACGTATTTGATGCATGAACTTGTATAAAAGAAACGCACAAGCGGCTTCAAGTTTAGATGCCAGTTTGTTTTGTATTTCTTGTTTTCTGTATTTGGTGCATAGTGTGTATAGGTTCCTTGTATGATTTCAAATGTTGTTTGATTGGGCTTTTTTCTGATACACCGATATTTTCTGGAAACTTCTTGTTATTTTACTTTTTATAGGAACTCTTCGTGTCTGTTCTTGGCAATTTCTCATTCTTCATGAGACCATAACATTGAATGATTGATTTCAATTTGGTCACTGAACTTCTATAAAGATTGCCAATTGAGTCATCCAACTTCAATTCATTTTCATGTGTCAATTAAAAATATAATGGCAGCCTATCAAGGGGAAAAAATTGAGCAAAATTTTGGGTTCTTGCCCATTTGTTCAACCCCACAAATTGTCTAGAAATTGGAGTCAGAAATGTCAACAAAATTTATCTGAATCGAAATTCCCATGCTCGTGGAGAATGAGCGATTGTAAGAATGTCAACGAAATCTCCATTGTAAGAACTCTACATGTATGAAACAATGGATACCGATGCTTTAAACAAAATATTATATTTTTGTTTATTGGTAAGAATACAAAAAACAAAGTAATAAAAGGGGGCTCCATTGGAGGGCATGGTAGAGCTATTTTCCCTTCATAGCATGATGTGCTTTCGTCACCCCGATGCTATGATATATCTTTGTCGATATATTCTTACAACAATATAGATAAATTTTTCTTCCTCGTCAATCAAATCACCTTAAGAGTTCGAGTCTATATTTTTTGAGAAGGTTTATTCACACAAGTTTCTTTCTAATGCACTGCTAGCTTCATTTACTTGTATACCACATTTGGATTGGTACCATGGTCTAGACATCCCTTACATGATTGGAGATTGAAGGATTGACTTCTATGACATCATGTTCATATGTCCCTTGACCGTAATGGCTTAGATAAAACTGAAAATCAAACATAATAATTTTTTTTTTCTCATTAATCTAACTGTTAGGTCTTATTTAACAATTATGAAAAGAGTAATATTATTCATCTAGAGTCTAAATATTTATCAATCCTACATATCCTCTAATGAAGTTTGAATGAATTTTTAGACATTGGCCAATGTGCAAGTGATCTCACTACCATATAACTCATGGCCTGTTTGGACCAGATTAAAATATGATTTTAATATAAGTCAGTCAAACACAGATCTTCTTAGCCATACTTTTCTAAAACTGCTATCACAATCCATTAAAAATTTGATTTAAATTTACACCGAACTCTCTCTAAATGGTCATTTAGACTCTAGTTGAATAACACAATTCATTTGAACTCCAAATGAAGAAATTTACATAAAATCATAATTTCATTCATCGATCCGTTTTCGTTTGAAAAAAGTAGTTGTCCGTCCAAACCTCACCTCCTCCATTAACATGGACAACTTAGTTGTTGACCAAGCTTGAGGGGCTATTATATACATCCAAACCTCATTCAGTTGACACCCCTAGAAATTTTAATTTTCCCATTTCAATACAAGTTGCAAATTTGATTCTCAGGGATCTTCAACATGATCTTCCAGGATTTTTTTTGATGGCATTGCTCAATATTGGCGGGGCCACATGAAGAAATTTGAGCACAGCAACCACCGGAAGACACGTGCTACCAACCTTAGACTCGTGCTGCCCACCTTTCCCATGATAATGGGACCCTCCAAGCTTTGAAAGATTGTGTCCATCAGCCACAACTCACTGTAAAATGCCCATCAAAAGAAGGGGGTCAATCAAGCTATCAACTGCGATAATAATTGAAATTTCTACACGAAAAAGAACATACGCAGTTTCTTTGTCCTTCAATTGAAATAACGATGGATTTGATTGTCAATATTTTTCATGAAAAATGTGTTAGTTTCACCTAAGTTCTTACTTTCGTGTCACTTAATTGACAGTTTTTTTACATGAAAAATATTATTTTTTTTACTTTTTGTTACGTAACCATATTTTCCTAGAAAATAAGAAGAATATTTTCTCCAGAGAGAGAACTTTTATTTTTAGGTAATTCACTCTCCTTTTTCTCTCTCATATACCCACTAATAAGAAGCAAGACAAATACAATATTTTCTAAGTTGAAGACTAAATCAATCAATCAAACAAATTAAATTAATAATTTCCATACTTAGGCAATTGAATTGCCTAAAATTTATTTTCTTTCCATTCTTGCAATTAAACGCATATAATATTTGAGGAAATTATAACTCGTGTTAGGTACATATGGCAAACAAACCCATCCACTCAGGACGACCCGATTCGGGAGAAACTGAATCGAGCCAACTCGAGGCTCAGTCGGCCAAAACTTTGGGACTTGGCTTGAGCCTAGGCTAGCCCATGTGGCTCACCGAGCCCCCATGGGCCGGCTCGTGACACAAGCCAAAAATGCCCTATGGGCCAGTTTGCAAAAAGACCAAGGGCTTTTTTTGGTTGAATCGTAAGTTTCAACTCGACTTGTTGACATACATACATATGCTAAAGAACAAGCCAGCCTACCGCCTTCCCTTGGAGCTCTATCTGCTCGAATCATATAAGCTTTTCTTAGTCTTCTCCTATTTACATACCCCCTCACCTTAAAGGGGGTTTGCCATCTTTCAAATCTGTTCGGCCCCCAAAAATAATAATTTCAAATAATGGGGGGCCAAACGAAAGCTAAACATATTCCTACAGAGAAATTTTCCGTGATACATGGCTAGGTTCTTATTCACCTTTCCTTGCGGTTCAAGTGAAGTACACTAGATAAATACATTCACCTGATTGGCCAAGCAAACTGAAACAGACGCCTGAGAATTAAGAAGCTCCATGTCTAAATTCCATTTTCCATTCAATGATGACAGAGATATATATTATCCACATAAATCTGGTTAAACAAAAAATCAAATAACATGCAAATTGCATTTTTACCTCTTCATAATTGATTTCAAATTGAACATTGTAATCGAATTACGCCAATTCTAAATTGTTCTATTAATTTATGTGCAGAGTTGGTGGCGGCGAGAGAGGAGCGGAGCAACGCTCCGTCCAGTCGGATCCGGGTCTGATTTGCAGTTTTCGACGTTGGATTCGTTTATACTTTCGAGTTTTACTGGTCAAAATTTGAGTCTAATAAAGTGGTTTGCACCTAGAGTTGTCAAGACGAACGGACCGGCTATACTTGTGAAAATCGGCCTAGATCGACCCGGGATTGTGGGCCGAGCCGTGACCCCTAGCAGGCGGTTCACGGGTCAAGGAGGTGTGACCCGCGGGTTTCGCGGGTTGCACTAAATATTATAGTTAAGTAGGTGTCAATCTAGTCGGAATGTACTTAAACTATAAATTATAATAAATCTATGTACCAATCTAGTTGGGATGTATTTATACTATAAATATTTGGTAATAGTAATTAGAAATGCATTTAGTTGTTATTTGTTTAAGTTAAATTTAGTTTTGCAAAGTTATAAATAATTCATGTCACATTAAATTTGAATTTTATGTAAACATTTCTTGGTATAAATATGAATCTATCATTTTGTTCAATTTTTAGTTTACCTTTAAATTTTTTTTTTTTTTTTTGATATAAATATAAAAAATTTTATATTTTATAATTTTATTTATACAATTATACGGGTCACACCGGAACAAATCGCGACCCGTGACTCGCATGGGTTCGACCCGGATAGGTCAGCGGGCGAGTTTGGGTTGTAGTCCAAAATTGTGAACCGATCCGGAACCAGCTCGAAACTCATAGCGGGCTTTTTTTCACGCGGGCCGTTACCGTGCTCATATGTTGGCAGTCCGACCACCCTGATTGACACCTCTATTTGCACCTAAAAGTTCACAAAATTAAACCAAACAAGTTCGGACCAGTTATATTCTTCTTACATTAATTTGTTTATTGGGTATTAGAACTAATAATCAATCAATTTGGTTCGAATCAAATTTCCTAATTTTTTTTTTAATTTCGAATTTGCCTATATATTTATTTATTTTTTTTTTCATTTTTTTTCCCTAAACAAAATCTGGCATTAACTATTGGTGCCCAACTATCATTTGTTAAATTAATGTTGTGTTGTTTCAGTTTTTTATATATTGGTGTATGATATTATTAGACCACTTGTTTTATTTTTAAATTTGGACTATACTTGTTATTTTGTAAGACGGAACCTTCATTTGTTATTTGTTTCAAACTTTAGGAGAATGAATTAGTTGTTGGAATTATGAAAACATTGAAAATATATAAGATGGCGCCTGCACCCACCAATAGGAGGGCGCCGGATGTCCATTATGGACACCCTTGTGTAAGTGGTGATGTACCACTAGAATAATTCAAATATATATATTATGGCAAGAATCGAACCAAATCAAATTGGGTTCCGGTTAGATTCAATAATTAAAGTTGGACATTGCGGTTTCATTTTTTTTTTTTTTTAAGTCTTCTTAGTTCACCCTAAGTCGAAGATTTTCTTTTTGAGGGTCCTAAATTGAAGAATTTTAATGAGTAAATTGACTCATAATCTAAATGAACGAGGGCTCGCATCCTTTCCTTTGTAATCGCTATTCATAAATACGACCACCGGGAAGCGAATTGAACTAAAATCGACATTTAAACTTCAATTCAATCCTTCAATACTTAAATCCTTCGTGCAGTCTCAACTGTCATTTCTTGTTAAAAAATGTAATAATAGTGCAGTAAACACATATGACAAAAAGGTATCGAAAAAAATTTAAAAAGAAAAAAAAAAAAAAAAGAAGAGAGAAATTCCTCATAATAGTATAACTCTAGACTCTAATATCATAAAAATAACCAGGTTTTGCCCACATAAAAAAAAAAAAAAAAAAAAAGGATTTCTTTCTTCGGACAAGCAAACACATTTTTCCCGCAAATAGAAGTAAGGAAAACTTATTTATTTTTAAACATGAATTTCAAAGTTACTTTGAACCTGTTTTCGCGCGTTTTTGCAACCCGCCAACAATTACGAGAGAGAGGGGTCAGACGATTGTGTAAGGAACAGGCCTCTTGAGACAAAGTCCCAAAAAGGGGTGCGTATGCCAGTGAAGGATTACAATTGGGAAGTAGACAAAACGCCTCCAAGGGGCGCAAGCATACGAGTACTGAAAAATGATTAAATTTAAACTAAGGAATAAAAATTACATGATCTCTTGTAGAGAGTTTTTGATTCGGTCCTTTTCTTCTATGACGTTACTTCTTTTATACTTCTTGAGCATCCCTTGGTTATCGAAACTGCTCAGATTTGCTTCATATCCTTCGTAACCGCCCACTCTTTTAGTGAGGAATCACTTATTCGGGGAGTAGTTGCTTAGTAACCGCTGCCACTACCTTTGCTGCTTCCTGGATCGTGGGATCATGCCGGGTTTACTTGCCAACCGCTTCCAAACTATATCCTTTAGACTTGTTTGATTTTGGGCGACTTGGGGTTCTGGGCGACAATGAGGCTGTCGTCCTGGGCGATTGTGCCGTACTATCCTCGTTCGGCCTCTGGGCGTCCTACAACCTTGGGGCGATGGTATTCCTTTGTTCTTGGGCTTCCAATATTCAGGTTTTTCCACAGGCCTCCAACTTGGGCTTTTCTTCTTGGGCCTTTTAATTGGCTTCTGTTGGGTCTTTATCTTGGATTTCTCAATTGGACTTCCTTTCGATTTTGGGCTGCATTTTAGTGTGTCAACAATTACCCCCCAATATGGCAGAATTAATACTAATCATTAATTTTGCCATATTCATTCTGTATCTTTCCCGCAATATTTGAACTTCCCCAGAATTTCAATCGTCGCTTGCGTTCTAGTGCCTGAAAGGTTGCGACGTTATAAACCCTTAAAACCCCAAAAGTACGCGGCATCCTTTTCATTCACATTTCTGCGGCATTACGTCTTTCTTCGCCATTTCACCGTCTTCCTTGCGGCAACCTTCGATTTAGACCAAACAATCTTCGAGAACAAATCACTTTCTGTGCCATAATGACTACTTCTCAAACTCCTTCGGACAATGTTTTCAGTTTTGAGGATTTCCAGACCCTTCTTGCAAGACCATATGTGAACCCGTCTTTTCTTTCACAATCCAATGCTGACCGCAACGAGTTTTATCTGGGTCCGTCGTTCAATGATGCTGAAGCCGTCGAACGGGCCGCGGTCGGTCATTTGTTCCCGTGCTCTGAGGACTCCCTTTCTCGCAATCTTTGCCATTGAGGCCGATCCATGATAGAGGTATTCGTACTTGGCCTAAAACTGATGCATCTTTCCGTAGGTGGCATGCACGTATGGTGGCTCATGGTCCCACCAAATTAATTTTTGAACGTGCTAAAATTTGGACCTATTGGAGATTACCCTTTTCCCCCCAACATATGACCCTGTGCTTTTTCCAATCGCCCTAAGTTATTGGTCCCCCGAGTTCAATACCTTTGTTTTTCCTCTTGGTCCCATGACCATTACTTTGAGGGACGTTGGGGCTTTGCTGAATCTTCCGCCTTTGGGCGATACTATTTTTCCTGGCATGCTAATTTCTGGTGCTGCCCCAAAATTTGATAAAAAGCTTACTGAGTCTTATTCGAGCCTGCAGGGCAGTTATGTCACTGCTGTATCTGAGCCTGGCCATTCTGAGCGAGTCGCTTTTCTCCAAGTCTGGCTTTGTAAATATGTCCTTTGTGTTCCTAGCTTGAAACCCTCTATGAGCTACTTGCCCCTATCTCATGAGTTGGCTCGGGGTAGACCTTTGAACTTATGTTCATTCCTCCGGCTGCTCTTTATAGGGGTATGGCCATGCTCCAATTCCAACTGAAAAATAATGCATCTCCCACTGACAGCGGGCCCTTATGGCTTGCTCAATTGTGGTTGAGATCTTATTTCCCTCAGCTGGGTATTCCACCTTTTCCTCCTCGTGAGGTTTCCTGTTATGGGCTTTTTATTCATCAACTGAGCCCTGTAAATATGTCCATGAGAGATGTTTTCACTTTCTTCCACACTTTGAATTCAACCCTTTCGTTCTTTCCTTTTCCTTCTGAGCAAATTCCTCCTTTTGTGCGGCCTCCTTCTACTTTGGTCGAGGCGGATACATTTCTGCCTGTTTGGGTTCAATTTTTAGTAGGGAGAGAATTGTTTCATGACATTCTGATAGGGACCAATGCTAAGGCGGGGGTAGAGATATATGCGCCTCAATTTTGTGCTCGCCGCTTGGTTTCGGCCAAATGTGGCCTATCCCTCCTTGCTACTCCAATAATTTAATGGATCGCTTCTACATTCTCAACAAAGCAGAAGCCCAAGCCATCGACGTCCGTAATAAACTTTTGGCAACCGGCTTTACTTTTGCTCCCTTCAATCCTACTGCTGCTACTCATCCTCTTTTTGACCAACTGTGGCCATCAGTGAAGCAAATGTTATTTTCAACTGATGCGAATCGCGCTTTCCACCTCCTGGATAAACAGGGTACTTTTCCCATTTCCACTGCGTCCCCTTCGCGTTTTACGCGCTCTGCTCTTTCATCCCCAGTTTCGAAGCCTACCGTTTCTAAAGGTGCTCCCAGTCGCAAGCGGCCAGCTGCGACCGTAATATCCCTGCAGGATGATGATGATGATGACGCTCCCCTCATCATAAGGAGAAAGGTAGCTGAACTTCACCTACTGCACAAGTTGTTTTCTTTTCATGCGATAATGATTTGCTTTTCTTTCCAGAAGGATTCTCCTTCCAGGGCTATGGTTTTGGCCGATTCTTCCTCATCCCTTCTTGTCAAGGCTGCGCCGCCTAAGCATCAAGCTCCAGTAACATCATCTTCAGCCAATCCCCTTCCTTAGGGTGTCGACCCCTCAAGCGTGGTCCTAGAAGGTAATGCTTACTTTTGATGCCTTTGGCCTTTCTTTATCGCTGCTGTTTTCATTGATTTACTGCGGTATGAAATGTGCAGAGATTCTGGTGTCTTCGTCTGGTGGGGAAGGTCCTTCTTGCCCAGCTAAAGGGCAATCTCCTCAAGTGATGGAAGAAATAAGGGGAGCGCCTGAATTTCCAACCACCGCCGATGAGGTCTTTTTACTGCGCTCTTATCTCTGATTTTGCTTTGTTGTGTAAAAAAAAACCTTCAATATTGGTAACTCTCCTTTGCAGGAATATGATAACATTCTCAACTCTATCCAAGACTTATTCACCTCTTGGGCGCGCATGAAAACATCTTCTGCATCGTCTTCCATTCCTGCGAACGAGGACATGACACTTCTCGAACATGCATTGTTTGAGTATGTTTCCTTCATGGATATGGAGATCGGCCGTGCCAGCGCTGCTCAGCAAAAGGCCAAGCTAGATATGTTGAGTGCGAACCTACTGCAAGTACTCTCACTCCCATCGCTTAGCATTTCTACTGATTTTAAAGCGAAGCTGAGGGTTCTTCACGCCGACATCGTTTCCTTGCTGGCCAAGAACGCAGAATTGAAGACCAGAAGTGCCCAATATCTTCGCGCTTCTTCTGAGAAAGAGTCCTTGCTCCAGGAAATTGACAGGAACCATGCTAATTTGACTGAGGTTTCTTCAGAACTTGTAGTGGAAGACTCTTTGATGTTGAGCCTGACTGCTGAAATGAAAGAGCTGCAAGCGAAAATGAACGATTGCATGGCGAGAATAGCTGCTAAGAGGCGTACTGCATCCCAAGGAATTGCAAAAACCAAATCTCTATTGGAGCAGTATCAGAAGTTGGAGGTTGATGATGACTTAGTGACGGAGTTTGGTATCCTTTCCTCTAGGCAGGGCGAAGAGTGGGATAGACTTAGGCAACAGATGCGCTCAGCTTGGGGCGAATTGTAATTGAACATTTATTGTTCTAATTTTTGTAACGTTTTGCGCTGACTGCCTTTATTTTATGTAATCTGATGTCATTCATCATCATTAATGAATAGTTATTTTGAAGTGGTGTTTATCCTTGATCGCCGATTTTCATCGTACTCAGTTTTTTGTGCCAACATTCATGCATATTCTCTTGGCATTTGAGTTTTCTTCCCTAAATGTTTGGGCCATATTGGTTTCACTCACTGGTCATAAATGTGACCTTCCAGATTCCGGCTTTTGATCTTCCAACCCCTATAAATATGCCTATTTATACTCATCATTTTCATCCTCATGCCTTCTCAAATTCAATTTCTCACCATCAGAGTTTCCTGCCACTGCATGGCACTCCGGTCGTTTCCCAACAATATTTTCTTCTACAGGGATGGGTTTCTCGACTCATCTCCTTTGTTTTGACATCACTTTTGGTATGGGAGGTATAGGAAATGTCAAACCGAGGCAAGATTTTTGCCCTCGGTTTGCTTGTTGAGAGTGCTTCTCTTCGCCTACTATTGCAGCAATGCTTTTAGGAAGGCTGTAGGGAACATTTCACTCTCTTATTTGGCCATGGATTGAAGGGCTGCTTCTCTCCGCCTGCCTTTGCAGCAATGCATCTAGGAAGGTTGTAAGAGTAGTTCACCTTCTTACGGCCATAGGTTGAAGGGCTGCTTTTCCTCGTCTACCATTGCAGCAATGCGTTTGGGAAGGATGCAGGGGCAGTTCACCCTCTTACGGCCATAGACTGAAAGGCTGGCCGTACTGGTTTCACTCTTTCTGTCCCTTTCAGTCAGAAGATAATTTGTAGCGTGTCTCGCCTTGTATTTTGCCTGTGTCTTTTAATTCTTGTAAAGAATGGTTTGTAAGGAGCACTGGATAATAAAGGACTTTGTTTTGAATATGCCTTGTTCTCTCTGACTTTACTTAGAACGTGATCGTCCAATTTTACTTACCGCCATCGTTTGGCATGAATACATCACAATTGCAATTATACCACTTACGCATCTATTCTGTTTATTTTGCTATCAGAACGTGATCGTCCAATTTGTTAACTGCCGTCGCTTGGCATGGTTATATTACGATTGCGATTTTATCACTCATGTGTATCTGTTCACTTTCCCAAAGGGATGGAACATATCTCTTCAAGTACTTACCATTAATAAATCTTATGTGCCTAGTACCATCTAAATCCTCCAAGTGGTAAGCTCCATTAGGCAACACACTCTTCACTCTATAAGGCCCTTCCCAATTTGGCGACCATTTGCCATACTTTGGGTCCTTACTATCTAAAGGAAGTATTGCCCTCCAAACCAATTCGTCCGCATTAAAGAACTTGGCTATAACCTTCTTATTGTAAAATCTAGTCATTCTTTGTTTCTGAACTTGCAACCTGTCTAGCACGTCTAACTTCAATTCGTCTAATTCTAACAAATTTTGAACCAACGATTCCTTGTACTCATTCTCGTTCAATTCGTGCTGCCGACGCACCCTTATGGATTGCACGTTGATTTCTACGGGCAATACAGCCTCCTGCCCATAAGTGAGTTGGAAAGGCGTGATGTTGGTGCTCGAGCGGGGCGACGTTCTGTAAGCCCATAAGGCCTTGTTCAAGCATTCGTGCCAATTTCTGACATTTTCATCTATCATCTTCCTTATGATAGATTTCAGAATCTTGTTGGATGACTCTGCCTGACCGTTTGACTGAGCGTAATACGGTGTGGAATTTACCAATTTAATTCCAAACTCGCTCAAGAATTCCTTCACCTGATCTCCATTTAGGGAAGTCCTATGATCTGCCATTAAAGTTTGTGGGATCCCAAATCTGTAAATGATATGGCCTCGAACAAACTCTATGATATTTTTCTGGGTGATTTCCTTTAGAGGGACTGCCTCAACCCACTTGGTGAAAAAGTCCGTAGCGACTATAATAAAGGTGTGTTGTTTGGATGATGGAGGGTAAATCTTCCCTATCAAATCTATCGCCCAACCTTTGAACGGCCAAGGTTTGATAATGGGTGTCATGTTGCTTGCTGGTGCCCTCTGTATTGGACCGTGTTTTTGGCACGCTAAACAACTTTTTGCATATTGAACACACGATTCACCCATCTTTTGGCCAAAAATATCCACTTCTAATAATTAGCCATCTCATCTTTTGGCCAGCCTGATGGGCTCCACATATCCCTTCATGCACTTCGGCCATAATTGTCTTAACCTCTTGCAAGTTCACGCATTTTAATAACACACCATCAGAACGTTTTTTTGAATAATTCTTCATCTATTAATGCATAGTTCAATAAACGCAATTTCGTTCGTCTATCAATTCGCCCATCAAGCTCTTTGAAGGACTCCTTAATCTCATCTATCCAATCCAGTGCGACCCCACTTTCTATGCATTAAATTTCCGTTTTTCTTGCCCTCCGCTGAACAACGGGCAACATAGTTCCGTATTCGTAGATAGATTCCCAACTTATCGCCTTTGAATAGCCAGAAGCCAACTGGGCCAACTCGTTGGCCATGTCATTGTATATTCTATTGACACATTGAAGCTCTACATGGTCAAATTCTTCCAACAACTCTTGGGCGATTTCGTATAAACTTATGATAGAATCACTTTGGCATTTGAAATCACCGGTCAATTGATGAATCACCAATTGAGAATCGCCCCTGACGATTACGTTCTTTACTTTCATCTCTACCATCAATTCCAAGCCTACAATTAAGGCTTCGTACTCGGCTTGATTATTAGTACAGATTCTGTCCAAGGTGAATGCGAACTTATAGCAAACCCCTAAAGGATTTATCAAAGCCACTCCTACCCCTGCTTCTTTAGAAGTTTTCGATCCATCAAAATATAAAACCCATGGTTTTAATTCAAATGAATCAACATCAAGTTCTAGTTCGTTAGGCACGTCCAGGCATGGATGATCGGCCAGAAAATTAACCAAGGCCTGATTTTTAACTGCCTTTTGGGGCACATACTTTATTTCGAATTCCGACAGTGCTAAAGTCCAAAGACCCACTCGTTGGTGTAAAATAGGGCGAGAAAACATGTATTTGAATAAATTAACTTTGGAAAGTAGATAGACTGTTACAGGCCGTAAATAGGCCCTTAATTTTGTACATGTGAAGTATAATGCGAGACACAACTTCTCGATAGCAGAATAATTACATTCACATTTGGTTAACCGTCTACTTAAATAATAAATCGCCCTTTTTTCGCCAACTTGGTCTTCTTGTGCGACCATCCCCGCTATCGATTCTTGTTCAGCCGACACGTACAATTTCATCGGCTGCCCTTGGATTGGTGACACCAACACTGGTGGGCTTGTTAAGTATGTCTTCAGGCTTTCGAAAGCCTTTTGATGTTCTTCTTTCCAGACGAATTCGTCTTGATTTTTCAGCTTTAGGAGAGGCGAAAACGCTTTCGTTCGCCCTGCACAATTGGATATAAAGCGTCTTAGAAAATTGATTTGGCCTAAAAACCTTTGCAGTTCCTTTTTATTACTAGGAGCCTTAGCTTCTAAAATGGCCTTCGCTTTATTCTTATCAAGTTCAATCCCTCTTTTATGTACCAGGAATCCAAGGAAATTTCCTGCATTCACGCCAAACGCGCATTTCAAAGGGTTCAATCTTAGTTTATGCTGCCTCATTCGTTCGAATGAACATCGCAGTTGTTCGAAATGGTCTTCTTTTTTAACAGATTTGACCACTACATCATCTACATAAACTTCCACAAATTTGCCTATCATATCATGAAAAATGAGATTCATTGCTCTTTGATAAGTTGCCCCCGCATTTTTTAATCCAAACGACATTACTACCCATTCAAAGCACCCTAAAGATCCAGGGCATCTAAAGGCAGTTTTGTGTATATCTTCGTCGGCTATGTAGATTTGATTATATCCCGAATATCCATCCATAAAAGAGTACATCACATGTCCTGCAGTCGAGTCTACTAGAGAGTCTACTGTAGGCATTGGATATTCGTCTTTGGGAGTAGCCAAGTTCAAATTCCTAAAATCTATGCATACCCTCAACTTGCCATTCCTTTTTAATACTGGCACTATATTGGATAACCACTCCACATATCTGGTCGTTCTAATAAAACCCGCTTTTAGCAATCGCTCTATTTCTTTTTTGATCTCTGGCAATACATTGGGGGCGAAACGTCTAGGAGGTTGCTTATGAGGCTTAAAATTTGGTTTAGTCGGCAACCTATGTTCTACCAAGTTCTTATCCAAACCAGGCATGTGTTCATATTCCCAAGCAAAACAGTCTTTATATTCTTTCAATAAAGCGATTAATCTGTTACTAACCTCGTAAGGCAACATTTGGCTAACGAACGTTGGGCGATCCTCTCCTTCCTCACCAATGTTAACCTTGACCAAGGGGTCTTGAGCTTGCGCATATCCTGACTTAGGGATCTTCGTCGCTTCATCATCCTCGTCGCTCAGAGAGTTTTGCTCTTCCAGGCAATCCACTTTATGAACTTCCCAATCCAAGCTCTGCTCCATTTCGGACACTATCAATTTGTCCTTCAGCATCTTTAACGCCGCTTCTTCTTTCTTCATACATTCACACTCTTTATTGAAAGCCATCAACTTGGCTCTGAAGGCCTTAACTTCGGCCTTTTGTTTTTGTTGTCGAACATTCATTTAAGGTTGTTTGGCCTCTTTTTTGCCAATTACTGGCTCTTCCAAGGCCACTATGTTTGGCCTCATTGATTAAACATTTCAGTGAGTGAATCCATTGAGAAAGGCTCTTCGCTTTGGGCAGTAATTTGAGTTTCTTCCCCATCTTGAACAACTCTGACAGGCCCATAATTCCCTTCATACATGAACCTCTCCACTGAATTCGCTTCCGCCACAAAGGGCCTATGATCTGCCTGTACCACCTCTGCTTCCCCTTTGTCGTTCCAGAAGACTAAGCATTGATGGAGTGATGAGGGAATACATCGACTGCCATGGATCCAGTCTCTTCCTAGTAGCACGTTGTAGCTGGTAGGACCGTCTATCACGAAGAAAACAGTAGTCCTAGTGGTTGTCCCTACAGTTATGTCTAGTGGCATAACTCCTTTTGCTGAAGTTGCCCCACCATTAAAACTTGTAAGAATGACTTCCGTTGGGATCATGTCGCTTTCTGTCTTAGCAAATTTCCTCATCATCCTAGCTGGAATGGTGTTTATGGCCGTCCCGTTATCGATGAGTACTTTTACTATTGGTACACCATTAACCAAGGCTTTGACGTACAGTGGCCTTAAGTGTTTGGTTAACCTCATCGCTGGTTTGTTGAAGATGACTTTTTCAGCGGCGTCTATTTCCACTTCCTGCCTATTTTCTGACGGGCTATCTCTTGGTGATAGATCAACGTGCAGCACATCGGACTGAGCTTTCTTTCCTTGGGTCCCTTCCTTATCTTTTTCCAATATTTCTTCCTCAGTTACCCAATTTGTAGGAGGAGGCATTATTCTAGGGGACGATCCATATTTTTCAGAGCGAGGTACCCTCTTTTTCCTTTTTGGCGTCCCATACAGCACATAGAAATCAAACGATGGTTCTCCCAATAGATCCACTTCGCGGACCCCTTCCTGGTGCAATTGTTTCAACAGGGTGTTGCGCGACACTCCCCTTTTCCGTCTCTCTGCTTCTAAATCAATCTCTTCTTCAACATCTGTCATACCATCGTTCTCGCCATCATCATACATTTCTCTGGAAGTTTGGCCTTCATCGCAGACTAGCACGCAGGCGTCATCCTCATTATCCTCTTTTTCTTTGCTTTTGAACTCTTCGGCCAACAAGTAGTTGTTAGCCAGGACAGGAGGTAATGTGCCAAACTGGATAGTTAGAGGTTGGTCGGGATCATCTTCATCTTTCCTGTCTCGCTCAAACTTCGATCTACCAGATGAGCTTTCCGGCAAATCTCCCATTGATTCACCAGTGCCTGTTTCTTCGCTATCTTCAAAAACATTTTCGTTGGCTATTCTGAGCGTTTTGGGCGCTCTAGGGCGTGATTCCCCTTGCTGCTGCCTCATCATCCGCCCGTAATTACGTTGGTAACGTCTTTGTTGGGTTCTGGTCATTTCATTGAACGGCATTACCCTTCCTGCGTTGTTCTGGAACGAATGCCATACATTGGGCTGGCGAGGCTGCGGCCTAAATGTTCTTCTTTGACCGGCCGACCCAAACCCCCTTTCTCTATGCAATCCTCCGTACAACGGCACCCTTCGCCCCCTGACAGGCTGAGCGACTGATATGAAATCAGGCCGATGATGGGATGGCCGTGTCATTGATGACCCTGTATTCGCCTTCAACTCGTGCTTACACCTATCGCACAGAATATCTTTGCCCTGTTTGGGCTCTTTCCCTTTGATGCGTTCAAAAACACTGGGAAGCGGCTTGGGTTCTTCTTCTTCGTCATCAATCACCAGTTTAAACCTTGTCAATTTATTTTTCAAGCCAGTCGTTATCATATTCATTGCTAGTGGCCGTGGAAATGGGTCTTCGTCCACCGCCATCTTCTTCTTTTCCTCGAACGTAATTCGTCCTGATTCGATAGCATCCTGCAACACATGGCGAAAAACCATACAATAATTAGTCGCATGTGACCATGCATTATGCCATTTACAGTACTTTTTACCCTTAATTTGTTCAGAGTCTGGCAATTTGTGTTTGTCGCTCAACCTTATCTGCTTATCCTTGTATAATTTATCGAATATAAGATCAGCTTTGGTTATGTCGAACGAGAACGCTCGCGTTTTTCTGTTTTCACCTTTTGCAGGTTCATCTTTGCCTATTATTTTTGGCTTAACTAACATAGGACAAGTATATGCTTCTCCTTTTACTAGCTCAGCTAAGCATATTTCGGTCTGATCATAATAACCATCATCGATAGTATGAACATTGAAATTCGGGTCTTTATAATAAGTCCCTTTACTGGAATTTTTCATTTGTTCTTCCTCTCTTACCAGTCGCTCATATCTAACGACATTCGCGCTACGTTGGAATAAATCTGGGAATTCTCTATCTTGGAATTTCTTCTTTAGATCAAAGCTTAAACAACTTTGTGCGATTTTGACAAATTCCTTTTCTGGTAATGGCACGAAGCATTTACTTCTGGCCGTTTTGAACCTTTGTAGGAAATTTTCTGCCCATTCGTTAGGCAATTGACGTAAATTCGCCAAATCGGCCAGTGTTACCTCAGACTCAGTTTTGTAAAATTGAGCATGGAATAATTGCTCCATTTGCTGCCAAGTTTGGACGGAGTTTGCTGGCAAATT
>CM032639.1:24875030-24928062 GCA_019097785.1 Fraxinus excelsior | reverse complement strand
TAATGTTTTTGGTAGAACTTCTACCACATTGTTCTTTAGGCATGATGACTCCTTCCGATCGGCCAATTATATTTATACAAAGGCGTGTCACTTATGATTTTTCATCTCTATATTCATCAACTTGACTACATGTTCCTTATGAGCTTTACAAAATTTTATTCGATGTCGATCATTTCTGCACAATGCATTTATAATTTGAGGGGTGTAATAATCGGGTGCATTTTATCTTCTCATACGACTTCGATTTCGACTGGAGGGAAAATCCATTATTTTGCCATGTTTTCATCTATTAATTGGAAATATAAGAACAGTTCTTTTCCCTGCCCTGGTATTACCTGTTATTTTGGAATTATATTCCCATTCATATTGTATCGGATCCGAAAAGTACGTTGTACGTGTACTCTTTCTAACAGATTTTTTTTTATTTGTGGTGTTATTTTATTGGGAGTGCATGTGTAGCACCCCGAGTTCTGTTAACCCGGATTGCCACGTCATCGTCTTTTGCCCTAATTTCAAAATCAATTTTCGCGGAAATAACCTAATTTTTGAAATCACATTTGTAATTGAAAAACTGTATCGACAAGTAAACTCATAGAAAATTCAAAATTTAAATATCATATTTTAGAAATAGCGGAAAACGACAAAATGTTATCAATATTCGAATACAAAATTTTCAAAGAGATAATAATTTCGATAGTCAAATTTTTCTATGCCACCACTGCCGGATCAATCACGATCGCCTCCGA
The DNA here is from genome assembly GCA_019097785.1 of Fraxinus excelsior. Taxonomy (NCBI): domain Eukaryota; kingdom Viridiplantae; phylum Streptophyta; class Magnoliopsida; order Lamiales; family Oleaceae; genus Fraxinus; species Fraxinus excelsior. Next base: position 24,927,316 of record CM032639.1, on the reverse strand, counting down.
AGTCTGCAAATATCGTTAAAATAGCAAAGTGAGTATTTCGAATAAATACTCAGTAGACTCATCGCCGATAATTAATTTACAGAATAATTGAACACATACTTATGCAATATACAATGTGATATTATCATCTTCTTTGGCTCAATTTTGAAAATCATAGGCTCTTTGAAAACATAGGGTGTGGGTAGTCTTTCTCGTGCATTTAAGCACATCATTGGCTCATTTTCTTGAAAATTATAGGTTCTTTAAAAACATAGGGTGTGGGTAGTCTTTCTCGTGCATTTAAGCACATCATTGGCTCATTTTCTTGAAAATCATAGGCTCTTTGAAATCATAGGGTGTGGGTAGTCTTTCTTTCTCGTGCATATACAGCACATAAGTTTTGGCAAGCATAACAACATCATATATCATTCTCATCTTATCTCATAAGAGATTCTCTTCTTTCTCATGCAATTAAGCATATAAGTTATGACAAGCATAACAATATTATATATCTTATATGATAAATTCTCATCTCATGCATTAAAGCATATAAATCACGTAATTCACATAAAGCATGCAATTATAATTTAAACTAATTAATGGTGGCGAGTCTACCTCAATATATCGAGTTCGTGAAAATGGTGCGAGAAGTAACTTCAATCTCTTAATTGTCCGTACGTTTCGTCTAGCCAATAGAAAAATAAGTTTGAATTAGTATTTCGAACTTTAAAGTTTTAAAGTGTTGAAATTAAGTTTAAGGGCTTAATTGAAAATTATTGGAATTGAAATAAATGACTTAGAATGATAAAATAAAGTTTAGAGGCTAAATTGGAAATTTATTAAATTTGAAAATAAAACTTTAAGGGCTAAAATAATAACTTTCATAAGTTTAGGGACTAAACTATAATTATAATAAAGCTGAAAATAATAGCTGAAAACTGAAATAATAACTTTTAATAGTTTAAGGACTAAACTGTAAATATATTAAAGCTGAAAATAAATGTTAAAAACTGAAATAATAACTTTTATAAGCTTAAGGACTAAACTGTAAATATATAAAAGCTGAAAACTGAAATAATAACTTTTATAAGCTTAAGGACTAAACTGTAAATATATAAAAGCTGAAAATAAAAACTGAAAACTGAAATAATAACTTTTATAAGTTTAAGGACTAAACTGTAAATATATTAAAGCTGTAAATAAAATTAAATGGCTGAAATAATAACTTATATAAACTAGGGACTAAAATAAATAAACTTAAAACTGAAAATAAGAAATGTAAAGGCTGAAATTAAAACACTTAAACTTAAGGACTAACATATATTAATTTAACATAGACTTGGGGCTTAAATAAATAAATTAACTAGTGTGGGACTTAAAATCAAAATTTGGAAACATAAATTATAAACCAACCTAAACTAAAATAAAACAAAACAAATAATCAAAAAAATAACAAATCTCTCTCTCTCTCGTCCGAGAGAGAGGACGACGGGGGAAGGGGGCTTCATTCCCTTCCTTGAAATCTCACCACCACCGGCCGGCGGTGGTGGCGCCGAAGTGGGTCTAGGTGGGGGGTGTTTTATTTGGGACCTTGGGCGAGGTTTAGGGTTCGGGTTTCGAAGTTCTTGGTGAAAAATCAAGGTAAGTGCTTAGGGTTTCTTCTTTTATTTTCTTCTTGGTTTGAGGGATGGTGGAGTTGGCTATGGTGTTGGGTCGATTTGTGGCAGTGATTTTGGGTTTTGATTTCGCGATTGGAGCTCCGGTTTGGGGCTCGACTTGGGGATTTCCTTTCGGTTTTGGGGACTTTGGTTATCTTGATTTCTTTCTTTGATTTGAAATGGTGGTTTGGTGTTTCTTGGATGTGGTGGTGGCGTTTTGGTGGAGTTTGGTTTCGGGTTTGAATTGGAGTTGCAGTTTGGTGTTGGCTCGAGGTGGTTGGAGGTGTTCTCTGTTGGCTATGGCGGATAGCGTGTGAAATGGAATGGTGGTTTGGTTTGTGTGACTGCTTGCCTGCAGTGGAGGTGCTGGTGTTACAGTGAGTGTTGATGGTTGGTGGTCTCGGTTTGTCTTGCAGTGGCTTTGCAGTGAGCTTGCAGTAGGTTGGTGGTGTTGTGTAGAATTTGTGGAAATCAACATATTGTTGATGCTAGAAATTGCCATTCTAGCATCATCAAGAGTTTCCAGATTGATATTGATGCTAAAAATTGATTTTAGCATCCACACAAATCTCCATTGAGTAACAGTGAGCTGAAACCAGGAGAATGTCTTACCAGGGGCTGTTTGGCTTGTGGGAAAATGAGTGAAGAGTGTGAGTGAAGTGGAGTGGAGTGGAGTGGGGTATGAATAGTGGTAAAAAAATTAGGGCACAAAACCCTAGACGGGTTATTGGGCCAAATTATTGGGCTTTAGGGTTTTCTAATTGGGCTGAAATAAATAATATCCGGTTTTGGGCTCATTTAATTGGGTTTAAGTGAATTGGGCTAAATGAATTAAAATTCAAGGTATTGGACTCAAATAATTGGACTATAATAATTGGGCTTATGTAATTGGACTTGAAATCAATAGAAATTGGATTTAAATAAAATAATTCGAAATTGATAATAAAATTATTATTCGGAATCGGATTCGATCGAATACATTTGAATTCAATTTTACAACGGCTAGACGAACGCGCTTCTCTAGAAAATTAGGGTTAATGTTTTAGCGACACGTTTTTCGAGAAAACTAATTTATAATAATTAAAAGTTCGCGGTCGCTACAGCATGGTTGAGAAAAGATTCATTCAGGGTAACTATTCATGCCAACGAATTCATTGATTTGCTTTTCATTTTTGTTTCCAGTTGTAAACACTAGAAAAACTGCTGAATGTAGAGCATGAAGTGGGTTTACCTCAAGCTTTTACCCACAATATCAAAAATAAAAATCAAGAATTATTTGACGCGGATATTACCTGGATTTGGAGTGAATGGAACACAAAGAAATACAGAATATTATAATTGCAAGGTACATTTGTAAAAATTTACATTGTTTTAGTGGCGTCCAGCGGCCTACATCTTTATGCATAGATATATAGGTATAGGAGTTAAACCATGCATCTCCCACTCCTCCAGAATATATGATTACAACCACTATTCGGTACTTAGTTGTGAAAAATTCTAGATATTATTGGATCTTTTCTAATACTGTCATGTAGAGTACAATCCACTTTACATAATGAGCCATGAATGCATAAAATTTCTTGATGTGTATAAGACCTTATTTTGTGCCATAGGTGGTTTTCCAAACATTTCTTCATCCGGATATTGTTGCTGAATGTGAGTATATTTTTCTTGGGGATGAGGACCTTGACTTCTGAAAACCTCTTGCGGATTGACACTATTGTCTTTATTCTTCTATTGCTAAAAGGACTTCTATGCTCTTTGTTGTAGTTCTAAATTAAAACATTTTGAAGTTCACAACATTCAAAACACCCCACCCCCCAAGAGGTGTCTCTCCTATCACCCACAAGTGAAAAATGACGTTAAGAAAAGTAAGTCAATCATTAAAATGACATTAAGAAAATGAAACTCAAAATCCCAATCTCTCCAAGCTATTTTCTGTGACAAAAAGGAAGTAAGTGAGAGTGAGAGTATAATGGAGATGGACTGGACAAGGGGAAATTTGGATGAGAATTGATGGACGTTCAAGAGAAGTTGAAGGAGTTTCTGATTTGCTTCATTGATGTGTTCACTATACATGTATACACACGTATTTGGTGATATAGAGTAGGAATCTAATCTCCTATAACATTTTATACTAATACATACAAGTACTTGGGAGAGAGAATGTGATATTCTAAACCTAAAATTTACTCTCAATGGAAAAATAAACAATTAATTTGGTTAATTAAGTTGACAAATAAAACAATAAACACACAATATCATCTTGAATAACAAGTATATGAAATCCATTACATGTAAAAAATTGAAAGTTCTATAAAACGAAATGGAAATTCCTGACCGATCCTCCTCTCCATTTTATCAAGTTCAATTGTAGCAAAAACACCATGTAGGTAAAAAATGGGCGCACTAAGGGTCTATGTGTCAAAAGTGGTTTGGTTAGCTAAAAACCTATTTAGTTATTTCTCAACACAAAGTTGGAAGTACCTTCTATGTTGAATCGTACTAATTAAGGAACAAAATTACTGCAACAAAGCAAAAATAGGCTGACCTTCAACCATTTGGACATGGTCCGATTTGGTTCGGTTTTGGATAAAATCGAACTGAACTAGAATTTTTGGGTATTTAGTAAGTGGAATCGTCGGGTCCAAATTTAATTATGGAACCGTTCGGGTTCGGTTTGGTTCCCGGGTTCCATACAATAATTATTTTTTTATATTTGCAACACTAATTTAATCTAAACTCTTACAAAATAACGTAGTTCAATCTAGTGATATCTTTTGCACGTTTCTTTGTTGATTTCTTTATAAATTTGACTGTTAAAATCACAAGATAAAGATAGCGAGTTCACAATAATAGAACAACAGAAATGACACTACGGTGGAATAAGAGATTTAGATAAAATTTAGGTCAATTTGATTAAGTTGGGCTTGACTGAAAATTGAAAATAGTAAAATTATATTTTAAGTTTGAGCTAAATTAATTAGTTAGCAAATTCATTTAAAAAATAAGTAAAATAATTTGACTTATTTAAGATAAAAAAAAAATTTAAAAGTTATGGAGATTCGGTTCTAGGTCTAGAATCGAACCAAATCATTGGTTCTCCCGTTTGGGTATTTAATTTAAAAAGAATCGTTCGATTCAGTTCGGATCCAAAAATTCACTACAACAAAACTGTGATTTAGCGACAAGATTTTTCGCGACATACAAAAAGTTGTTGCAATAAGTGACTTAACGCGACACATTTTTTGAGTTTGTCGCGAAGTTTGTGATTAAAAAAATAAGTACCAAAAAACCTTTGACAACATAAAAAGTTGTCGTGAAATGTGAGAAGTTGCGACAAATAATAAAGAATGTCGCAAAAAATATGAGGGAAGCAAGGCGTCAAAATATTTTTTGGTGGGAAACTTAGGGCGACAAACCTATAATTCTTGCAACAAAATGCTTGTTATGCAATAGGGTCTACTTTTCGCGATAAAAAATATTTGTTGCTAAAAATTCGAATTGTGATTTCGCGATAAGATTTTTCGCAACATACAAAAAGTTGTTGCAATAAGTGACTTAACGCGACACATTTTTTTAGTTTGTCGCGAAGTTTGTGATGAGAAAAATAAGTACCAAAAAACCTTTGGCAACATAAAAAGTTGTTGCAATAAGTACCAAAAAAACCTTTGGCGACATAAAAAGTTGTCGTGAAATGTGAAAAGTTACGACAAATAATAAAGAATGTCGTAAAAAAATGAGGGAAGCAAGGCGTCAAAATATTTTTGGTGGGAAACTTAGGGCGACGAACCTTTATTTCTTGCAACAAAATGTTTGTGATGCAATAAGGTGAACTTTTTGAGATAAAAAATATTTGTTGCTAAAAATTCGAATTGTGATTTCGCGATAAGGTTTTTCACAATATACAAAAAGTTGTTGTAATAACTACCAAAAAAACCTTTGGCGACATAAAAAGTTGTCGTGAAATGTGAAAAGTTGCGACAAATAATAAAGAATGTCGCAAAAAAATATGAGGGAAGCAAGGCGTCAAAATATGAGATAAGATTTTTTGCAACATACAAAAAGTTGTTGCAATAAGTGACTTAACGCTACACATTTTTTTAGTTTGTCGTGAAGTTTGTGATGAGAAAAATAAGTACCGAAAAACGTTTGGCGATATAAAAAATTATTGTGAAATGTGAGAAGTTGCGACAAATAATAAAGAATGTCACCAAATATATGAAGGATAAGTGATGTAATATGATGCAATAGGGTCTAGATTTCGCGGTAATAAATATTTGTTGCTAAAAATTCTAATCGTGATTTCGCGATAAGATTTTTTGCGACATACAAAACGTTGTCGCAATAAGTGATTTAACGCGACACATTTTTAGAGTGTGTCGCGAAGATTGTGATGAAAAAAATAAGTACCAAAAAATAGAAGGCGACATAAAACGTTGTTGTGAAATGTGAGAATGTGCGAGTCGCCAAAAATATGAGGGAAGCCAAAATATTTTTGGTGGTAAACTTATGGCGACAAACATTTATTTCTTGCAACAAGATGCTTGTGATGCAATAGGGTCTAGTTTTCGTGATAAAAAATATTTGTTGCTAAAAAATGTAATCGTGATTTCGCGATAAGATTTTTCGCGACATACAAAATGTTGTCGCAATAAGTGAGTTAACGCGACACATTTTTAGAAGGCGACATAAAACGTTGTCGTGAAATGTAAGAATGTGCGACAAATAATAAAGAATGTCGCCAAAATTATGAGGGAAGCCAAAATATTTTTGGTGAGAAACTTATGGCGACAAACATTTATTTCTTGCAACAAAATGCTTGTGATGCAATAGGGTCTAGTTTTCGCGATAATAAATATTTGTTGCTAAAAATTCTAATCGTGATTTCGCGATAAGATTTTTCGCGACATACAAAACGTTGTCGCAATAAGTGATTTAACGCGACACATTTTTAGAGTGTGTCGCGAAGATTGTGATGAAAAAAATAAGTACCAAAAAATAGAAGGCGACATAAAACGTTGTCGTGAAATGTGAGAATGTGCGACAAATAATAAAGAATGTCGCCAAAAATATGAGGGAAGCCAAAATATTTTTGGTGGGAAACTTATGGCGACAAACATTTATTTCTTGCAACAAGATGCTTGTGATGCAATAGGGTCTAGTTTTCGCGATAAAAAATATTTGTTGCTAAAAAATGTAATCGTGATTTCGCGATAAGATTTTTCGCGACATACAAAATGTTGTCGCAATAAGTGAGTTAACGCGACGCGACACATTTTTAGAATGTGTCGCGAAGATTGTGATGAAAAAAATAAGTACCAAAAATAGAAGGCGACATAAAACGTTGTCGTGAAATGTGAGAATGTGCGACAAATAATAAAGAATGTCGCCAAAAATATGAGGGAAGCCAAAATATTTTTGGTGGGAAACTTATGGCGACAAACATTTATTTCTTGCAACAAGATGCTTGTGATGCAATAGGGTCCAGTTTTCGCGATAATAAATATTTGTTGCTAAAAATTCTAATCGTGATTTCGCGATAAGATTTTTCGCGACATACAAAACGTTGTCGCAATAAGTGATTTAACGCGACACATTTTTAGAGTGTGTAGCGAAGATTGTGATGAAAACAATAAGTACCAAAAAATAGAAGGCGACATAAAACGTTGTCATGAAATGTAAGAATGTGCGACAAATAATAAAGAATGTCGCCTAAATATTTTTGGTGGGAAACTTATGGCGACAAACATTTATTTCTTGCAACAAGATGCTTGTGATGCAATATGGTCTTGTTTTCGCGATAAAAAATATTTGTTGCTAAAAAATGTAATCGTGATTTCGCGATAAGATTTTTCTCGACATACAAAACGTTGTCACAATAAGTGACTTAACGCGACACATTTTTAGAGTGGGGTCGCGAAGATTGTGATGAAAAAAATAAGTACCAAAAAATAGAAGGCGACATAAAACGTTGTCGTGAAATGTGAGAATGTGCGACAAATAATAAAGAATGTCGCCAAAAATATGAGGGAAGCCAAAATATTTTTGGTGGGAAACTTATGGCGACAAACATTTATTTCTTGCAACAAGATGCTTGTGATGCAATAGGTCTAGTTTTCGCGATAAAAAATATTTGTTGCTAAAAAATGTAATCGTGATTTCGCGATAAGATTTTGCGCGACATACAAAACGTTGTCGCAATAAGTGACTTAACGCGACACATTTTTAGAGTGGGGTCGCGAATGAAAAAAATAAGTACCAAAAAATAGTACTTGTAAAGTTTGATATCTTAAAATTTTATCGCCAAGTGTTAGGTAGTTAAGATTATACTTGTAAAAAAATAAGTACCAAAAAATAGTACTTGTAAAGATTATACTCTTTTGTGTGCATTAGGCGAGTGAGTTTTGTAAGTAGAAAGGACTACTCAGTCAAACCAAAAAATTTAAGAACAATTCATTATACGATTAAAATTTCCATCACATAATATAATAACATGCAAAAAAGGACTACTCGGTCAAACAAATCCATAAAGAAAAATAATTGTCTCACAATTAAAGCAAATAATTAAAGAAATCATAATTCATATATTATCAATAGGACATGCTAAACTATTGATGCTGGTTCAGATTGTTGTGGAGACGTGCCACCTTGACTCGATACGAACTTATGCATTAGTGTCTCAAATTGAGAAAGCTTAGCACGCATATCCAATAATTCCTGCTCCTGCTTTTGCATTTGCTCTCGAAGGGCTATTGATTTAGTATCAACCGATGTCAAATGAACAGAGTGGTTTGAGGCAGGTTTTGGACCATGTCCAAGTCCTCTAATGTAACCTCTAGATTTTCCTAAAACTTGTTGCATAATCTCAAGTTCAGTGGGGGCATCAGATCCATCTGGAACAGGTTGCTCTTTAATCTGAAGCATCATCTCCTATATATAAGTAAAGAGAGAGAAGAAGAGATGTTAATAACTGAATACATATAAAATCTCAATAACGATGAATAAATTGTTAATATACTTACATATCTTGTTCGCGCTTCATCGTTTACCCAGCCTTTCTTCTCATTATAATGAGTCTCATATTAAAGTTCTATTTCTCCTTGTGCGTTGTCTTTAGTTATTGATCTATGTTTGAAGTAATATGTATCGTGTTACATAAATATATTTTTATCCATAAATTTGAAAGAAAATATTACCTTTTCTTCAAGATGTGCAACAAATGATTTTGATCTGCCACGATGATTATATTTAATGCAGTTGTGGCTTTCTACATTACGCATAGATAGTGCCTGCATTTAATTCATATATGAAATAAATAATTAACTCATTATTATAATTTATTATATTTCATTATATTAATTATTTTAACATGGCAGATAAATTATGTGATTATTCATATTACAAGTGTAAATATTTTTAGAAAAAAAAATTACCTGAAATTCAGGGGTAGACCAATAGTGACATAGCCATTCCCAATCAACTTGAGTTACAAAAGGTGGGCAATTCTTTATTGCCTCATCCAATGTTTTTTCATTAAAATATTTCTCTTTTAGTCTACATCTATAATCACGATATCTTCTCGCTAAAGTATCGTTCACACATTTATGGACATGCTCAACTGTCAAATCAAGCTTGAACTTTGCCTACCAAAAAAAGAAAAAGTGTATATATGAATAAATTATTTATTAAACTATGGGAAAATAATAACTATTCAACAAAATTTTGTAAAACGTTAATTTGTTTATGACATACCAAAACTCGATCATATAATTTATTTTTCTCTTCATTGGGTATGTCGATCCATCTTTTGTAACGGAGTGGAGCAAATGATCGAACGACATAGCCACACTCACTAGCTAAACGTGCTTGCTGATTTCCAATCGCTCTTCCCATTGTTTTAGAAATCTCCAATGATATTTTTCCAGCTGCCCTGATGATATCATCAGTGCCCTTGCCTCTTGTAAGACCACGCCCCTTTCTCTTCAAAGAATGGGAATCTATAGACATTAGGATGATTTTATATCAATTGAATGTATAAACAAAAAATGAGATTTCTATCAATTAAATGTATACGTTAGGATGATTTATATCATAAACATTAAGATAAATGATTACCGTTGGAATTGAGAATGGTCTCATGGGTCAATGTGGTTGCTTGTGATGAATTAAGTTGAGGCTAAGGCTGAAGGTGAGCTTGAGGTTGAGATAATGGGGCAGGAACCTGAAGAGGTTGAGTTAATGGAGTAGGAACTTGGACATTACTAATGTATTGTAGTATTTAATTGAATGTTCCTTTTGTAGTGAACATATGGAGCTATTGCAACAACAAAATCATAACAATTTGGAACAAAAACAAGAAGAATTGTTTCCTGGATAGTTTGCTTCACGTGTAAGTTATAATGCATGTATTATTTATTTATTAATGCAACGTATCATTCCTAGATGGTTGAAGGTATATTGATTAATATTTTTTGTTAGCACAGATAACGAGATTATATAATCAAAAAGATTCAGTCGTGAGCAAAGAATTGTATGCATTAGCAAGTAAACCGGATTTTAGAATATTTTCCTATTCGGGTTGTATTGCTAATGGGGTACGATTCCTTGTTAAAGATCGAGATGACAACACAAAATAGTGGAGTGATGGCGCCGGGAGATGACATCAATTTTTTTGGTATACTATGTGACGTTATTGAGTTGGTATACATTTTTTACTACCGCGTCACTTTGTTCCAATGTAATTGGTACGATAATAATCCAAAACAAAAAAGAACAGTTGTAGATTACCATCTTACTTCTATCAATGTGAATCGCAAATGGTATATGGATGATTCCTACATACTTCGCATCCAAGCACAACAGGTATTTTATATGGATGATCTAGTGTTGGGTCCACAATGGAAGGTAGTGGAAAAGGTACAACTTAGAGGCATATGGGACATTCCTGAAAAAAAGATGAGGATAGTGAGCAAGTAATATTTCAGGAAAATGAATCATCAGATATTGTCTTGGCAATACAACAGGAAGATCTTGATACTCAAGTATGCCATAGAGGAGATGTAGATCCAGATATTATTGAAAATGAAGCACTAAATAAAAATATGAATAATGTTATATATGATAATTCGGAAGAGGAAGATGATACATTGAATGAATATTACAGTGAAGATGAGAAATCTCTAGATGGTGAAGATGATAATGCTGATAGTGATATTGGTAAGTATAATGAATCATGCTCTTTTTTTGCATAATGTTTTTCTATTATATTTTATAATGACTATCTACATTTTTCCTTTCCTATGTAGATTCGAGTACTGACGACACATCTATCGAGAGTTGATAAGATTTCTTTATTGACATTTAAGGTTAGAGCAACTGACTATTGAGATATATTTGATTGCTTATTATGATGATTGTTGATCTTGTCGTACAGCAATTACTCAAATATTATTGTGGAGTTTGGGTGTCCCGTGAGGTTTTTGTTATTTCTTCCATATTTATAGTTCTATTTTCTATTTTTCAAGTTTGGTGAACTATTCTAAGTATTTGTTTTGATCTTGGAGGTAATCAAGTTGTGTAGTGGATTTTCTTTTTCCTTTTTATGTTGTCTTAGATTGTAATTGAAAGATTTGAGCTCTAGAAGCAGTTGGTTTTAAATTGCAACTTTTATAAAGCTTAGTCGTACTTTGGATCAACTGAACAATTAATTGTTTATAATTATGTAATTGGTGGCACATTTTATGTATTATTAGGATATTCGTTTTATTTGTTGTGTATACAATGCAAGTTTCCATTTTGTTTTTTATAAAATTGAATTGCAGATTGTAGATTGTGTTAAGATATACTTCTGGGTTCACACGTGAAGATATACTTCTGGGTTCACACGACATTAAGTTTTAGGATTACTTCAGAAAATAAGACCTACACTGTTCTCTAATATGAATTTGTTCTGTCTTTTCAAACTCCCGTTTCTTCCAACTCTCTCACCATGTTTAGTGTTACATCCAATCCTGCTGATATACCTTCATTCATTTTTAGTTCCCTCCTGCTTCTGTGAGCTTGATTGTACTTTTGTCATTTCACAAGATTCATATTTAAACCTACCGTTTTTTGTTTACTTGTTAATGACATAATATGGTCTTTCTTCAACCATATAATGATCCTTGTTTTTCTTATATAAATTTTGTTTTTTCTTTGTTGAATGTGGATATTAGAGTGAAGTTCTTAAGCTTTATTTTTGGTTCAACAAATGATAATGCTGTTTGGACTTGTTTAATGCATTTTCCTGAATGGCTGAATTTATAAAGATGTGTTCCAACAGTACACTACGATTGGTTATTAGTACTTCCATTAATTTGATGACAACTTAGTAGTCTAGGCTCCTTTTTTTTCTTTTTTCTTTTTTAAATTTCAATTTTACATGTGTGAATGCTGGCTTTGATATCCGTTTTCGAAATTGGTTAAATTTTAGATTGTGAACTGTGCAAAATTTAGCCTTCGATCTGTGATGGTTATGATTGATCTATGATTTATCTTTGTAATGTTTATTGGTAAGTAGTAGGAATCTTGTTTAGCTAATGATTGAGACATTTCTTAGGTGATTTGTTTTTGTCCGGATGGTCTTTAGTTGTTAGTATTTGGAAGGAGTTCTAAGGAACTTTCGGGTTGCTTATGGTTCGAAGGTCCGAATTGCATACCAGATAGATGATATTTTTGTTATTCTAAAAAGACTTGCCTAGTTTTTTTGTAACAATTTGTTAATAATTTATTTGTTTTCCCTGCATTAGGGGGTTCCAGGTACTTATTATGAGACCGTTGCAGTAAAGTCTTATCCGGAGTGCGAAAATGTCCCATGTCATTAGTTTGAGACTGCATTCAAGGTGTAATAATTTTTCACAAATGCCCATTTAGATTTTCTCAATCATCTTAACTACGAAATATTTCCTACATTTTTTTGCTTTGTAAGATTTTATTCTTGCTTGGTAGGATGTATCTGTAATTTATAGAACAAATTAGTGACCGGTAATTATAACTTTCTTATTTTAATGTGTATGGGAAATCATTTAAAGTTTATACAAATTGTATTCTACATCGATATAGGAAAAGCAGAAGTATAATCTGTTTCATGGTATTGGAGCTAGGTGTCACGGGACTAGTTTTGTTACACTTGAACAACTAGAAACTGTGTGGCCTTAACGTTCACAATTTCCGTCCCTTACGTATATAAATAATCACGAAATAAATTAAACTGTGTTAATTCATATTTTTTGCAGCAAATAAATAGTGTTGCTATGTTTTTAATGCGATGACTAGTTGAAAGTTATCACAAAATACGTTCGGCGACTCAACATTCGAAACAAATATATTAGTCGTAAAAACTTTATTGGAACATTAGTTGCGACAACCCTTTAAATTTTTCACGACATATATACATTGTGTTGCCATTTCATATTTTCCACGTCAAACAAATAGTTTTGCAATTTTGTTAATGCGATGAATGGTCAAAAGTTGTCGCAAAATACTTTCGGTGACTCAACATTCGAAACAAACACACTTGTCGCCCTTTAATTTTTTCGCGACATATATACATTGCGACTATGGCTACAAAAATTGTGTTGCCATTTCATATTTTTCGCGTCAAACAAATAGTGTCGCAATTTTGTTACTGCGATAAATGGTCGAAAGTTGTCGCAAAATACTTTCGGTGACTCAACATTCGAAACAAACACACTTGTCGCCCTTTAATTTTTTTCGCGACATTTATACATTGCGACAACATTATGGCTACAAATATTGTGTTGCTATTTCATATTTTTCGCGTCAAACAAATAGTGTTGCGATTTTGTTACTGCGATGAATGGTCGAAAGTTGTCGCAAAATACGTTCGGCGACTCAACATTCGAAACAAACACACTTGTCGCCCTTTAATTTTTTCGCGACATATATACATTGCGACGACATTATGGCTACAAATATTGTGTTGCCATTTCATATTTTTCATGTCAAACAAATAGTGTCGCGATTTTGTTACTGCAATGAATGGTCGAAAGTTGTCGCAAAATACGTTCGGTGACTCAACATTCGAAACAAACACACTTGTCGCCTTTTAATTTTTCGCGACATATATACATTGCGACGACATTATGGGTACAAATATTGTGTTGCCATTTCATATTTTTTGCGTCAAACAAATAGTGTCGCGATTTTGTTACTACAATGAATGGTCGAAAGTTGTCGCAAAATATGTTCAGTAACTCAACATTCGAAATGAACATATTTGTCGTAAAAACTTTATTGGAACATTAGTTGCGACAAACACACTTGTCGCCCTTTAAATTTTTTGCGACATATATACATTGCGACGACATTATGGCTACAGATATTGTGTTGCCATTTCGTATTTTCTGCGTCAAAAAAATAGTGTCGCGATTTTGATACTGCGACGAATGTACGAAAGTCGTCGCAAAACACATTCTGTGACTCATATAGAGCGACAATACCCGCAACAAACGTATTGTTGTCGCTAAATTACTTTTGCAACAAAAACTTAATTTTTGCGACAACATTTGTTTGTCGCGAAATCGGTTTTTTTTTGTAGTGATTGTCCAGCCCTAAAAATACCCGTAGATTTATTTTGATTTTTCAACTTATAGTTTATTGATTTTTTTGCAAAGGTGAACCTATAATTTTAACATAATAAATTTTTTCAATACTCGTTTAATTTTATGAAAACTTGTTAATCCATCTTTTAAATAATACAAATTGATGATAGTGAAATACCAGAAGATATACTGGAGCAACTACCGATTGAAAATGAATCTACCCATGTACCAATTGTGGAGAAACATCTCTAGGGTTCAAATACTATTAACAGCGCTTCGCAGACTTACACACGGACATAACGTATTCTTCTCGGACACCATTGTGAGTATATAACCATAATACAACTAGAGTCTATTTGTTAACAAATACTTAATATATTTTTCTTTTATTGCAGCTTGAGTTAAATGCATGGTTTGAGAGGACGATATCAACACAATGGGTTGTAGTAAACACCACTATCAACAGAGATGTTGCAATTGTCCGTCGATTCAAGGGATAAGATAAAAATTCTATTTTTAAAATAGCGAAATCTATTTTAGATACCGAGTTCTTGAATTTTAAAAAATGGATAATTGCAGCAAAGGTCCCAAACCTTTCAGATTTTTGCGCACTTTACCCTAACCTTTGATTTGTGTCAGCGGAGGGCCCAAACCTTTCAAAAATATGCACCGGAGGTTCAAATGGATGGATTCCATCCAATTGATCGTTAGTCAACCCAAAAAGTCAAAATTTATTCAATTTTGACAAAACTAGGAGGGGTAAAATAGTACTTTCGATTTTTCTTATTTTAAATAAGTTAAAAAAATACAAAACTCCCCAAAAAAGCACGCTACAATCACTCTCCTTCAGTCCTTCCCGGTAATCGGCACCACTACAAGTACGCTGTCGGCACAACCATATCGGCGCATTATCACCCTCAACAAATCCCACACAAACAACAGCCCAAAAAAGCCAAAATCTGATCAAAATTTGGCACCAAAAAACACTGCATGCGCAAGGTTTGACACCAAAAATCCAGTGAATCAGCCTTCCCTTTCGACACCCAAAGCTGCGAAAGGTTTGGCACCAAAAAAACCTATAAATCAGCCTTCCCTTTCGACACCCAAAGCTGTGTAAGGTTTGGCACCAAAAAATATTTGCTCTTCTCTTTCGACAACCAAAGTTGTTGTGCTTCATCAGAAAACCTGTAAATCAGCCTTGAAGAGTAAATGGGAGTTGCAGCGGTGCACAAGTAGTTGAGAATGAGCTGAGGATTTTTGGCTATCTGGAAGAAACTTTGAGAAATTTGCGCAATGAATTTCTCGATAAATCTACAGTAGTGAGATTCGAATGCCAATGCAAGAATAATAGAATGCAAGAATTTCATGCTGTTGAGGATAATGGAAGGGCCACTAGCGGTTATACTCATTGGGAAAATAGTTAAATCAGAGGGATGGACATTTGCGGTAAGTTCAGATGGGAATCGAATTGGGAAAATGGGGCAGTTGATGAACTGGAGAGTGTTGAGAGTGGAGAGAGATTTGAGGCCATTGAGAGATAAAGCTACATCATCTCAACAGTTGGAGAGTGTGAGAGAGGAGGTGACAAAATGGCTTGGAGGAGTCACAGGCGGTGGAGGTGAGATTTGGGAGTTCAATCGAATTGGGTTGGATTTTGTTTGTTTTGTGTCAAAATACTTGACAGCAGGCGCGAGCTAGTGAACGACTACGATGACGGTGACTGAAGGCTGAAGAAGAATGGTGGGACTGGGGCTAGGAGAGGGGGAGGATGGTTTTTGGTTTATCAAATAGTTTTTCTATCAACACTTTGAGATAAACTCATTTCCATCTATTGAAGTGTTTGTCTCTTCTCTTCTTGTTATCAACATTGATTCTATCATTCATCAATGAGAAAAGTTTTTCACTTGTATATACATTTTTGAATTGTGGGTTGTGTTGAGGTCCCGGAAAGCTCAACGTTGTAAAATGATCAATGCTCATTTATTGTAAGTCACCGTAAGCGTTGTAAAGGGTTGGATTGCGTCATATGTTAATCAACATAGTGAAAAAGGCATTGCTCCTGACAAAGAGCTTGGTAACGGGAGACTTAGATCATTGCATTGGATCGAACCTCTATATTATATCATTTGCATCCTCTAACCCTTTTTTACTTAACGTTTTTGCTTTGTGCAAACTTATTTCAATTATCTACGTGACTATTTGTGTTCAGTTTGTTTTACAATCATTTGTGTGATCATTAGTTTAAAATCTTGTATTATTTACGAAAAATTTTTAAAAATCAATTTACCCCCCTCTTGGTTAGCCAATTTGGATTTTCACAAATAACCCTCAAAAAGAGTTGAAGATAGGTCATGAACTGCAACCTCTGCTAAGGGGTCAGATCATCAGCTTTCTTTAAGAAAACCTTCATTTCTTTGATTGGTAACACTCTAACATGAAAGGGATTGAATGACAAATCACGTGTCATAAATTGGGAATTGATCCTCTGATACGACCAAAATAGCAGCGACGTCGGCATTTAAACTCGAAATGGTATGTGGCTCTAAACAATGAAGTACAAAAGTTGCTTCAGAATGGATTTGTCCAATAGGAAAAATACCCAAAATGGATTGCCAATCCCGTTTTGGTCAAGAAAAATAATGGGGATTGGAAAGTGTGTATCGAATTCACCGACCTAAACAAAGCATGTCCTAAAGACAGTTTTTCGCTACCAAGAATAGACCAGATGGTAGATGCTACTGCCGGGCATGATTTTTTTAGTTTCATGGATGTATATTTAGGCTACAATCAGATCCCCATGTATGAACTTGATCAAGAACACACAACTTTCATTACTGATTGAGGTCTTTACTGCTATAAGGTGATGCTATTTAGCCTCAAGAATGATAGGGCTACCTATCAACGCTTGGTTAATTTTATGTTTGCCAAGCAAATTGGTAACACCATGGAAGTGTATGTCGATGACATGTTGGTTAAAAGCACGGATGCTAGGAATCATTAGCAACACCTTGCTGAGATGTTTAGAATTTTATGGACATACGGAATGAAACTGAATCCCCAAATATGTGCCTTTGGTGTAAGCTCGGGGAAATTTTTTGGATACATGGTAAACTAAAGAGAGATTGAAGCTAACCCAAAAAAGATAAGGGCTATTGTTGAAATACGTCCCCTAACTAGGTCTAAGGAATTTCAAAGCTTAACTGGGCAAATAGCTACCCTTAGCCGCTTTATGTCAAAATCAACAGACAAATGCAAGCCTTTCTTTAACGTATTAAGAAAGGGAAAAAGATTTGAGTGGACGCCCGAATACTAGCTCCCATTTGACCAACTGAAGTCACATCTGGCACAACCACTGATGCTATCAAAGCCAAAGATAAAAGAAATACTACTGCTCTACTTAGCAATATTTGAACATGTCGTTAGTGTAGTGCTGACTAGGGAGGAGAAGGGAAAACAACACCTTATTTATTACATTAGCAAAGCCCTATATGAAGCTGAACTCCGTTATTCCCCGTTGGAAAAGTTGGCTTATGCCGTTATTACGGCAGCTCGGAAGTTAAAGCCCTATTTCTTGGAACATCCAATCGAAGTCTTAACCAATTATCCATTAAGGCAAGTGCTACAAAAACCTGATACTTTAGGAAGGATGGTAAAGTGGTTAGTTGAACTCGGGCAATTTGACATAAAGTATAAACCACGCACCTCCATGAAAGCCTAAGCTCGGCTGACTTTATTGCTGAATTCAGCTCAGACCCCAAAGAAGAATCGCATCCTCACATGCATTGGAAACTCTTTGTTGACAGATCATCTACAGATGAATGAGCAGGAACTAGGATTGTGTTGATAAGTCTAAACCAATAGGTTTTTTATGAAGCACTACCATTAGATTTCTATGCGTCTAACAATGAAGTCGAAGATGAAGGCATCATCGCTAGCCTACGAATGGCCAATGAGATAAAAAAATTGACCACTTGATTGCATACAGTAGCTCTCAACTAGTAGTAAACTAGGTCAATGAAGCCTACCAAGCAAAAGAAGAAAGAATGAACAAATACCTTCAGCTCGTTAAGAATGAGCTAAAGAATTTTGAGAATATCCAGGTTGAAAGAGTTCCACAAACTCAAAATGGATATGCTGATGCTCTAGCTCGATTGGCAACAAGTGAAGAGATTGAAAGATTTGATAGTATCCTAGTAGAAAGGATTTTCTCTCCTACCATTGAGAAATCTGAGGCTATTTATATGACTATCGACCTCAAACCAACATGGATGGATAAGATCATTTTGTACATGCAAACAGGTGCTTGCCCCGAAGATCTCAGCACAGCAAGAAAGCTGTAAATAAGGGCAACAAGGTAAAGGCTGATTGATGGCATTCTATATTAGTGAGGATATTCTGTACCCATACTTAGGTGTCTGAATGAAGAAAAAGCACTAAATGCCATGGAAGAAGTACATGGAGGATTTGTTCCTAAAATATCGGTATTAAATCTGAAACTCCCGGTAGATGGCCAGAAATATGTGGAAACCACATTGGAGGATAGTCATTGGTTCACAAGATCATGCGACAAGGATATTTTTGGCCAACCATGAAAAATGATACATTGGAATTCACTAGAAAATGTGACAAATGCCAGCGATTTGCTCCCAACATCAACCTCCCACCTGGAGAGCTGAATTGACACCATGGCATTTTTCTAAATAAGGGTTGATTTAATCGGTTACATGCCAACTGGAAAGGGAGGCACCAAGTTTGCAATCGTTGCAATTGATTACTTCACCAAGTGGGTCGAAGCTAAACCACTGGTCAAAATAACTAAGCACAAAAGTACAGAATTCATATAAAAGTCAATCATATGCAATTTCGGAATACCTCACTCCACCGTATCAGATAATGGGAAGCAATTTGACAATGTAGGCTTTACAAATTTCTGTAGAGAGTTTGGAATACAAAAGCATTTCTCCACGCCAAATCACCCTCAGGCTAATGACCAATTTGAAGATATTAATAACATCATCAAGCATACATTGAAAGTAAAGCTTGATAATCTTAAGGGAGGATGGGCAGAAGAACTCTCCGACGTGCTAGGGTCGTATCGCACCACATCCAGGAGCAGTATTGCGTAAACTCCTTTTTCTTTAGCCTTTGGGATGGAAGTTGTCATCCCACTTGAAGTTGAAATCCCTTCAGTTCGGACTTTGACATATAGTGAAGATAGGAACAAACAAGTGTTACAAGGAGAACTGGATTTGATAGAAGAAAAAAAGGATATGGCAGAAATCAGAAATACGGTGTACAAACAATGCAATGTAAGGTATTACAATCAAAACAAGAAAAGCAAGAATTTGAAGTTGGTGACCTTGTAATAAGAAAAGTTTTTTTTTATTTTTTGCTACAAGAGATTTCAACTCTGGATCCTTAGGACCTAATTGGGAAGGTCCTTACAAAGTAACTAAAGTATTACTTAGGGAAGCCTATGAATTGGAGGATATGGAGGGGAGATCCCTACTGCATCCTTGGAATGCGGAGCATCGCAAACAATATTACCAGTAAAGATGTAGTTGTATTATGTATCGCATCATCATCCATAATAAAAGTATGTTTTTTATAAATGTTGGGATAATATCAATGCCCTACTCATGAGTAGACCGAGCTAAGGTTGCATGTGCTGCAACACTTAGTAAAAATTCCTAAGAGGAATATAAAAGCCCTACTCATGAGTAGGTCGAGTTGAGGTTTCATGTGCTACAACACTTAGAGAAAATTTCGAAGAGAAATATCAAAGCAATACTCATTAATAGGTCGAGCTGAGGTTGCATATGCTGCAACACTTAGTAAAAATTCCTAAGAGGAATATAAAAGCCCTATTCATGAATAGGCATACCTGGGGTTGCATGTACTGCAACACTTAGTGAAAGTTCCTAAGAGGAATATTAAAGCTCTACTCAGGAGTAGGCCGAGCTGAGGTTGCATGTATTGCAACACTTAGTAAAAATTCCTAAGAGGAATATCAAAACTCTACTCATGAGTAGGCCAAGCTGAGGTTGTATGTGCTGCAACACTTAGTGAAAATTCCTATGAAATATCAAAGCCTACTCATGAGTAGGCCGAGCTGAGTTAAATATGTTTTAAATACTCAGTAAAATTTCCTATGAAAGAAGGAGATTTCTCGAAACTTGTTTATAAGTAAAGGTTCGAACTAAGATTGCATTTGTCATTACACTTAGTACGGTATTTTGAGAGAATACATTGTTAGTAAAGCAACATAAAGAAAGGCCATATGCATTGCAAAATGCTCAAGTTCAGAAAAATACATGAAATCATTGCTGAAATTAAGTATTTGACAAAGACGAAATTAAAGTTTCATTCAAAACAAAATCAAAAGCTACAAACGTTGTTTAGAAATTCTTAAGATTTTTAACCATAATCCAAATTACATAAGAACTACTAAGCTGGAGGGTCCTGAGTTGGGGGATCTTGAGCTGGGGGTCTTGAGGAGGCACGTATTCATAAGCTACATCTTTTTTAACAAGCGTAATCCGAACTCTCGCCGCTAATGATAGTTGCTTCAGCTCTTTCTTCTGCTCCTTATATTCCCCCGCTAAGAACTCGGTGTTCCAATCTAGATGTTTTTTTTATATACTTAATAATTTCTCGTAGGACCAGCACATAGGTATCTTGAGCTAAAACATCGAACTCTAGAGAAGCCCTCCATTCTTCCACTGCTTTAATATCCCTTATCTCAGCCTCTTTTACCCTTTTTTTACGGCTGCCATTGCCCTAGCTGTTGTTATGTCGCTCTTTCATTTTCACTTTCAGCTCAGGCACTCGCCTTCTCTCTCCATGACCTCATTGCTTGAACTTTGCCCATCCGCTTTTATTCCTTAGTCATACTAGCATTGAGTTCGCCTCCCATTATATTACGGCGATCATCGTAATTCTTTTCTTTTTTTAGCAAAGGCCGCCATTTCTACTTCCACTTTCTCATAAACAACATTAACCTTATCGCTGAAATCTAGCATCTTCTCGAGCTCGGCAGTGGTCTAAAAGATAATGAAAATTGTGTTAAAAGTCACAATAATTATAAATAACAAAAACATATAACTTTACCTTTTCAGCTACCGACATCACATGGAGGATAGCTCGGTGTTATAAAGCTGAGATGAAATAATGTTTTCCCCAATGCCTCAAACTGCTGCTCCCTATCATTCCAGGTCCTAGTCATAAGGATAGTTGATTCCCTCAGTGGAGTGGACAGTGCATCTATTGACTCACTTGATGGAGAAGGAGCTCGAAGATAGTCTAGAAAGACCTCAGGTCGGTGCCTAATTAAGCCCCCAATATTTGGCCTCTACAGTTTAGGGCATTTATCTTGTGACCTCAAAGATGAGGTAGTGGTAAGGATTGCAAGTGGGATGGGCTGAGGAGAATTAGGTGGCATTGTTGGAGTAGGTATAGCATAAGATTCCTCAAAATGGCGACGCTTCACAAGAGGTTGTTAGGCCTCGACCTGAGTTTTGATCTCTTCAGGAACTTCTACATGCACCATTTTTTTTCCTTAGCTGTTTTAGCTAAGGTAGCTGCTTTTGCCGCTCTGAAGTTCAGTATATCTTGATCTTGACCTAAAGCAGAAGATGATAAAAACATCGATTCCAAAACTCGAAGTTTACAAAATCAACCAAACTCAAATTTACTTACGAGAGGATATGGGAGCTGAAGTTGGAGGTTGGCTTGATGTGAGAACAGAAGTAGCAGGTTGACTTGATGATAAGGTATGAGGTGCTGACCGAAGTAAACCCGCTAGAATACGTTCGTATCAAAGATCACAAACTTACAATATCTTTATCTGTTTGAGAGAGCTTGGATGGAGTTCGCTTGTCGTTGGAGGACTGAGCTCAGATGACAAGGACAGTAAACTATGAAGAAACAAACATTAAAGGTTAAAAGGACAGTTTGCATACAAAGGCCAAGGTAAAAAATAAAGGCGGTTATAACTTACAGAAGGAATGATAGAGAGTTGGGACTACATCCACTCTATCCACCTCAGAAGGATGGAATTGTCAATCCCCTAGGATAAAGAAAAATTCTTCTTTCCATCCTTTAATTGATGAAGGGGTGTCTAAAACTAATGGACCCTCCGTCTTAGGCCTAACACTAGTGTACCACCAACCAGTGTTTTTTCCGTCTTCTTTAAAAGTAAACAGGGAATTGAATTGAGAAATGTTTAGCTCGGGATGGCCTAATTGCTTCCTTAAAATCAAGGTCGCAAAATAAGAGGTATCCATCCATTGGGAGAAAGCTGGGTAGGAGCTATTTCCCAGGAAGAAAAGAATTGCCTAATTATTTTTGGAAAAGGCAACCTCAACCCAGCCTGGAGGACCGATGTGTTAAGAGATACACATCTAGAAAGGGGAGAACTAACTCAGTCAGAAGAGGACGATATTATTAATTTTATAGAACTAGGTATGTCATACTTAGCCCTAATGCTAGCCAACATATCCCATGTAACTACAGATCCAATGGAATCATCTTTCCACTCCTGACTCACACTCTCACTACCTACCTATGACCCATCGTCCCTCGCTTTCCTTCATTGTTCCATGCTCCTAGAGAAATTAGATGGTTGTGGGAAGAAAGAAGCAATTGGGACAAGAGTTAGTACTTCCTGGCCATTCAAACTGGCCGAGGACGGATTAACAGATGAAGAAGAAATATTTTCTTCTTAATTATTACTCCAGGATTGTATCGGGGATTCGTCCGAGTTCATAATAAAAAATATAGAAAAAATATATATATAAAACATAGAAATAATGAAATGTAATCTTGGTGAAAGAGAATACATAAACAAAGCCGACCTTGCTCAGGAAAAAAAACAAGAGAGAAATTTTCTAGAGAGCAAAAGTTTGGAAGTTCAAAAATGTAAAAAATGAAAAAATGAAAGAGAACTTAGTTATTTAAAGGTTCAGATTGCCACGAGCCTTGATTTGAACAATCCGAATAAAGCAATAAATTAGTAAACGGTTGGAATTAAAAGCTTCTGGGAGAAGGAACTTGTCTGCCCTACAGCTCACATACAAGCCATTCTGTGACATATGTCCTCTGCATTTATTGAATACTTATTGGAAAATGTGCCAATCAATCTCAAAGGTCAGTCCCTCATTGAGGTCGACACTGACCTGGGGGATAACTATTGACAATCGATTTCCGAGGTGATTAAGATCGGACTATTCTACGACATTAGTGGATACTATGTTGAGCTCGGATGCATGAGGTTAGCTCGGAGAATATATGCCTTCTGCTATAAGCATGTGTAGTCTTTCAAAGCAAAAGGAATATAATGATTAGGGATCACTGGCAGAATATATGAGTTACCAATCATAGAAGCGTACCTGGAAAGGTCCTACGTCAGTGCCCACATAATTCTCCAATTAAAAATTTTAGCTTCCTCATCTAAATCTTGCATTAATTGCTGGAAGCCACTTGCAATTAATGCTCAAAAGAAATCTGATAGAATCTAGATTGGCAACCAATCTTATCGCACCTACAATCGTACTTCCTTAACTCAGAATTACAATGAAAAGATAGGGGAGGCAACATGCATGCATATTTCCCCTATAAAAAAATGACCAAAAGTCTAAAAGGAAACAGATGAACGTGGATACAAGCATATACAAACTCTTTAGCATCTTCCCATATTTCAAATATCTCCTCATCAGGAAGGGAGAATTATTGTATTACATTCTTGTAAACACTTGGTTATTACAACAGAAATTCGCGTTCACTCCTTAAGTTGGCTTGAATTTTGCTTATACAATTTTCAACATCAACACGTATGAACATCGATGTGGAAACAAAATTGATCAATCGATGCTATGAAAAACAATTGAAAAACCCACCTCAACGGTGATCAAGACAAAAGTTGAAGTATGATCAAGCGATACACATCAAGATATTCAAAACATAGTACTTAGGCCTTTGACATTCTTGTAAAGGTAAAATGCTTCAATACTTGGCAAATGAATTACTAAGAGCTCAAAGTGAATATTTATACATAAGAAAAACTATTTTCAAAATCAAATGATTGCATAAAATCTTTATCGAGTCACTTACCTTGAAAATGATACATGAGAAAGTACTTCAAGAAATTGCATCAAATGAAAAATCACGTAAGAAAACGTCCGGGGAAAAATGCCCATCTGGACATCTGGATAAGGAACCGGATGTTTGGATGACCTCCAACGGTCACCTTTTTTAACGTTCTGACATTCTTTAAACGACTAGTTTTTTTATTGCTCCAGACGTCCGGATGCCTTGTTCGGATGGACAGAGTTTTTAATTTTGTGAAAATCCTTAATTCTTCAAAAAGTTTTTCAATCCAACACTTTGAGCTAGACTCATTGCCATCTATTGAAGTGTTTGCCTTTTCTCTTCTCGTTCTCAACTTTGAATCCATTGTTCGATAAGAAGAAAAGATTTCTCCTGTAAATTCATTTTAAATTGTGGGTCGTGTTGAGGTCCCGGAAGCTCAACATTGTAAAAGGATCGGTGCTCCTTGGTTGTAAGTCACCGGAAGCTTTGTAAAGGATTGGATTGTACCATAAGTCAATCAACATAGTGAAAAAGGCCTTGTTTGTGCCGGAGAGCTTGGTAACGGGAGACGTAGATCATTGCGTTGGATCGAAACTACATACTATATCGTTTGCACTCTCTTACCCTTTTACTTAACGTTTTTTACTTTGTGCAAGTTTATATTGTTTCATTTACGTGCTTACTTGTGTTTAGTTTATTTCTCTATCATTTGTTTATTCATTAGATTAAAATCTTGAGTAATTAATGAAAAAGTTTTAATAACCAATCCAACCCCCTAATATAAGTTTTAATAGCACATTTATTACATTTTTCACCCATTAATATTTGTGTTTCTATCATTATTTGATGCCTAAATACACTAAGTACTTCTATATCTTGTTTAGGTTGCAGTTGGGTGAAAACGATGGATAATTGAAGAAAAGAGTGAAACATGACCAAAATGGAAGAAAGTGAAAGTTCAAGGACTGAAGAGCAAATACTCTAAACTTGTTTCCAACCTTGCGATGAAGATTCTAGAGTATTAGAGGTCAAGTGGATGAAGAAAGATGTCAAAGGGGTCAAATATAACCAAAGAATGATCACACATCAAAGTACAACCGAAAAAGTTTTGTTTCGAATTTTTAGTCTCATATGGAAACTCACTTTTAACACAGTAAACGTTTGAATTGGAGTATTATGTCTGAATCAAAGTTGTATCCCTTTGAGATATATTTCCAACGTATTTTGAATCATCTCAATGGACATCAACAACAAAAGTTATGATAAAAATACTGAAAGTTGCGCAGGCAGTTTTCCAACCGACGATGGGCGCCAAGGCACCGAATATGGGTGACAAGGCGCCACCATTGCAGAAAATAAATAGAATCATGGGCACCAAGGGGCTGAACATGGGTTCCAAGGTGCCGCTGTGTAAGAAAAAAGGGTTTTTGATTTTTTGGACTCTTTTCTTGGTCCAACACAACTCCAACCTTTTGAAAACTTCAAAATACTATAAATACAACATCTAAAACCCAATTCTAGGAGGACTTTTTGCCACCAAACAAGTAATCTCTTATCAATTTTCTCTCAAGAAACTCCATGAGGAACTAAATCCATTGGTGAAGCTACAAAGGAACTCAATTGGAATTGGGGATTTCAACATCTTTTATTTATGTAATGTGTTTTTCACTGTTTAAACAATTCTAGAGTTTATGTTTCCTTTCTTTATGGATTATTTTGAGATTTACGTAACTTTTATTCAATTTTTCATGGATTTAATCATGTTTCTTTAATTGAATGATTAAAATATTGGTTTAAGTTTAAGTTT
The DNA here is from genome assembly GCA_019097785.1 of Fraxinus excelsior. Lineage (NCBI taxonomy): Eukaryota > Viridiplantae > Streptophyta > Magnoliopsida > Lamiales > Oleaceae > Fraxinus > Fraxinus excelsior. Next base: position 24,901,178 of record CM032639.1, on the reverse strand, counting down.
CAATTTCAAATCATTTATTGGTGTGACTTAATTACTGCTATATGTTAAACATATATAGTCGTTCTTTGAATTTGATTTCAATAAGTTAATGTGAAAATGTGATTTAGGAAACCTAAATTCTAGAATTACATTTGTGAATTAAATTGATTTAATGATTTATTCTCCTCATCATTAATTGATTTTAAGATTGACTTAGTTTTATTTAATTGGTCATAGAATTAGTCATACTCTTTCTATGGCTTGATTGAAATAATTGCTTAGGTTTTAATCTTAATTATTTAAGTTTATTGGTGTTATTCTCTACTGCTTTATGCTATAGTATATAGTTGATTTTGAATCTGATTTTGATAAACCAAGTGTAAACATTGCAATATGAAGATTAACAATTAGGATCGTGTTAGAATTAAATTGATTTGAATTGCTAAATCTTTTGATTAGAAAGTTAAGATAAAAACTTCTAATTGAGTAGAAAATACATGAATAATTGATGTGATTGATCCAATCCAATTGAGGAAATTCCGACGCTTCATTGCTTCAAATTATTGATTTTAATTTCACCTTTCAACATTGAATCTTACTACACATTTGTGAGAACAACCATCCCTTTTATCCTTTAAATATTCTTCCATCTCCCTGTGGATACGACACTTCAAAACTGCACTACAACTACCGCATTATACTTTGGGCATAATCAAGTATAGTACTCACGTTTTAAAGATTTCACAATATTGAGTTATGACTAACACCATATTTCAAAATCTTAAGGGGCATTCTACAAATCAACCTCCTTTCTTTGATGGCGCACATTATAATTATTGGAAAACTAGAATGATGATTTATGTTCAATCTATTGATTATAATATTTGGGAAATAATTGAATACGGTCCCTATGTGCCAACAAAGACTATTAAGATAGACAGTAAACCTGATGAAAGTATTCTTAAATCGAGAGGAGAATACGATGAAAAAGATAGACAGTAAACCCGATCAAAGTATTCTTAAATCGAGAGGAGAATACGATGAAAAAGATAGAAGAAAATTGTTATTAACTAATAAGGCCAAGAATTTGCTCTATTGTGCCCTAGATAGAAATGAATTCAATAGAATTAGTACATGTGATTCGGCTTATGAAATTTGGCATTCTCTAGAAGTCACACATGTTGAAACGATTAAAGTTAAGGAAACTATAATAAATATGTTGGTTAAAGAATTTGAAAACATCTTAATGAAACAAGATAAGCACATTGTTAATACGATTACTCGTTTTACCGACATTGTAAATGGTTAAAAAGGTTTTGATCGAAAATATACCGACGGTGAACTTGTTAGCAAAATGCTTAGGTCACTTTCGAAGGAATGGAGTCCTATACAAATGCTTATAGAAAACACAAAGGATGTGAATACATATCCATTGGAAGAATTATATGAAACTTCGATGACCTATGAACTCAACAATGTCGAGTCAAGGAAAAGACATGAAAGAGCAAAGAGGAATTGAAAGAGGCTCATAAATGACAAATTGCTCTAAAATCGGCAATCGATGAAGAAACATCAACCAATAACATGATCGATGAAGAGGTCAATGATCTAGTCCTTCTTATCAAGAAATGGAGAATATTCTGAAACAATAAAAAGTTTCAAATGAAGGACAACAAAGGAGAATAAATGAGCAAGAAAATTATTTGCTGCGAATGTGACAAACCCGGTCACAAAAGAACCTAGTGTCTTAAAATAATGAACATTGTTTACTCGGATTGAAAAATGAAACTTGGCTTTGGCATAGAAGGCTAGGTAATGTGAAGATAGACCTTATTTCTAAAATTTCTAAAAACTGTTTTGTGAAAGGTTTGCCAAACTTGAAATTTGAAAAAGACAAAATTTGCGATACTTGTCAATTTGGAAAGCAAGTTAGGAGCTCTTTTAAACTAAAAATATTCTCCTCAACAACAAAGCAATTACAACTTCTCCACATGGATATCTTTGGACCATCAAGAATGGCTATCTTAGGCGGTAAACATTACGCATTTGTTATCGTTGATGATTTTTTAAGATTTACATGAATTATATTTTTAAATGCAAAAGATGAAGTCTTAAAGACATTCAAACATTTTTGTAAGAAAGTTGAAAATGAAAAAGGTCACGCTATTACCACCATTAGAAGTGACCATGGTGAAGAATTTGACAATCTTGCGTTTGATGATTTTTGTAATGATAATGGATATGAACACAATTTTTCGGCTCCTAGAACTCATCAACAAAATGGTGTAGTAGAGAGGAAGAATCGTACATTACAAGAAATGGCTTGGACCATGCTAAATGAAAATAATTTACTTAAATATTTTTGGGCCGAAGCCATTAATACCCTATATCATAAATAGAGTTTTAGTAAGCCGTAAGAAAACTAAAACTCTTTACGAGCTTTGGAACAATAGAATTCCTAATATTAGTTATTTCAAAGTCTTCGGTTGCAAATGTTTCATCTTAAACATAAAATACTATTTGGGAAAATTTGACTCAAAATCCGATGTTTGAGTTTTTCTTGGTTATTCATCAACTAGCAAAACTTATAGAGTTTTCAAAAAAAGAACTTTAGTCGTTGAAGAATCCATGCACGTCACATTTGATGAAACTAACCTACTTGGTCATTCGAAAGGTCTTGTTGATGATGATGTAGGTGTGGAAGCTCCATTCAAATGAATGAGCATTCAAGATCAAAACAAGGAAATGCCTAACGAAGAACAAATAAAGGAGTCAGTTTCTCAAGAAGAGTCAATTGAAGTTCAAGATAATTCCCCGCTATCAAAAGAATGGAAGTTTGTTCTATCTCGTCCAAAGGAATTGATTATAGGTGATCCATCGAAAGGTATTACTACTAGAACTTCTCTTAGAAATCATCTTGGTAGTTGTGCATTCATTTCACAAATCAAACCTAAATTTTTTAAAGAAGCCGATTTCGATGAATTTTGGATTCTAGCGATGCAAGAAGAACTAAATCAATTTGAAATAAACCATGTTTGGAATTTTGTCACTAGACCAAATAATCAAACCGTTATTGGTACTAAATGGGTTTTTAGAAACAAAAGAGATAAAAATGGAATCATTGTGCGTAATAATGCTAGATTAGTGGCCTATGGTTACAATCAAGAAGAAGGTATTGATTATGAAGAAACATTTGCACCGGTTGCTAGGTTAGAATCAATTCGTATGCATCTTGCATTTGCATGTCACAAGAATTTTACTCTTTACCAAATGGATGTTAAAAGTGAATTTTTAAATTACTTCATTCAAGAAGAAGTATTTGTTGAACAACCACCCGGCTTTACAAATCATAAATTTTCAAACCATGTTTTTAAACATAGAAAAGCTCTCTACGATCTAAAACAAGCTCATTGAGCTTGGTATAAACGTTTGACCAAATCTCTACTCTCAAATGGCTTCTCTATTGGTAAGGTGGATACTACTCTTTTCATTAAAACCCATAAAGAAGACATGCTCATTGTTCAAATTTATGTGGATGACATTATTTTTGGAGCAACCAATATTCATCTATGTGAAGAATTTTCGAAAAATATGAGCAAGGAATTTGAAATGAGCATGATTGGAGAACTTAAGTTCTTTCTCGGACTTCAAATTAAGCAATCATGTCATGGTATATTCATCAATGAAAGTAAGTATATATTAGACATGTTGAAGAGGTTTGAAATGAGTAATTTGAAATCTATGAGCACTCCAATGAGCACATCCTCAAAGCTTGACAAGGATGATTAAGGAATTTCTATTGACATCACCAAATATCGAGTTATGATCGGATCCATTCTTTACTTAACTGCAAGTAGGCCCGATATTATGTTTAGTGTATGCTTATGTGCTCGTTTTCAATAGAATCCAAAAGGAATCCCATCTAAAAGCTGTGAAAAGAATTACTTAGATATCTTAGTGGAACTCGAACCTTAGGACTTTGGTATCCGAAAAACACTTACATTGATTTACTTTGCTATTCGGACGCCGATTGGGCCGGATGACAAATTGATCGTAAAAGTACTAGTCGAGCTTATCACTTCTTAGGCTTTGCGCTAGTATCATGGTTTAGTAAGAAACAAAACTTGGTAGCATTATCAACGGTCGAGGCTGAATATATCTTGGCAGCGAGTTGTTACGCACAAGTACTTTAGATGAAACAAACTCTAAATGATTATCACTTATCCTACGATCATGTTCCTATTATGAACGATAATACTAGTACCATTAACTTGTCCAAAAATCCCGTTTTGCATTCTCGAGCTAAGCATATTGAAATACGATATCACTTTCTTCAGGATCATGTTCAAAAGGGAGATATCTTACTAGAATTCGTTGATACAAAAAATCAATTGGCCGACATCTGTACTAAACCTCTCGCTCTTGACCGTTTCTCACATATTAGAAGGAGATCGGGCATTATTGATGAAATTGATGTGTAAATTTGAACTAAACTTTTTAAAATTTCAAAAATCAGGCCATCTAGACGTACCCTTAATTCTTCCACACGTCCGGACATCTATGTTCGGATGACAATCCAGACGTTCGGATTGTCGGATCTGAGACTTTTATAGTCGATTTTCATCTTCTTCTTCCCATTTTTTCATCCCTTTCTCACGAACTCTCTCCCTACACTCACTCGAAATCACTCAAAAACCATCAAAATTCAATCCAATTCCCTTTTTATTTTAAAATTCACGAGTTTTATACCACAAATCTCCAAATTCCTCATAAAATCCACTTCAAATATCGCCCATTCTTCTATCATTCAAAACCCTACTTAAAATCTTGAACCTTCTCCACAAAAACCTCAAATTGATCTCTAAACTTTCGTCACCTAATCACTACCTACCCATTTTTCATACTTAATTTCATTTTTTATGCGTTTTTGGCAACATGACTCAAACCCTATACCTTGAATTGGAGATTTCTCCTCATATTTCTCAATAGCAAGCTCCCAACGAGGCAAAATGATGAAAAAGATTGAGAGACACCCTCCACCATCGTCATCTGAGGAAGAATGGAGTTGGAACCCGAGGCGCCGCTGAATCCCTTTGAAAAGTCACCCATTCTCATCAGTAAGAGCGTCGATCTCGCTGATTTTTCTATTGAAGCTCCTGCTTTTCATATTGAAGAATATTTTGAAAAAATGGGATGGGTATCCATGTGTACCTTGGCAGAACACGTATACCCACGCATCATGAAATATTTTTACATGAACATGCATTTTGACCCTTGTTCCGACACAATTACATGTTTTCTTAAAACTGTTCATATCAAAATCATGAAAGCACTCATTCGTGAGCTTCTCGAGCTCCAACTGTGTGACCTACAATTTTTGTTCACAAAGCACTCCTACTTGTGATGGCTATAATCCTTCTGAAGCGTGTCGTTGGGTCACCGAAAAAAAAAAATTCGAGAATATCACAAAAATTAGCACCAATCAATTAAGTCTCCCTTAAAAAATTTTGCAAAACATTATTGCCAAAATTATTCTTGTGCGAAAAGGTCATCGAGACGAAGTGAGTAACTTCGATCTCTTTCCTTTAGACTCCATCTTGGTTGGGTGAAAATTGGATTTTCCTACTATTGCTACAGGCGTTATGAACCTTGTGCATGCATTAGGGCACACTAAAGCACTACCACACAGGATGCTTCTAGCGAAAAATTTTTAGCACTTCGATGTTCCACTTGAGGGTGAAACATATATTAAACAATGCCCTATAGATGTTATTAACATTTAAACCCTCAAACGGATGAGAATATTAAAGGATCAAAGGCATAAGGGATTTGATGCTACCTCCTGCCCTTCGACTCTACCTTTTGATGACGAATCTGAAGGTGACCCTGAAGATGCTCTTATCTCTCCTTTTGGTATTCCTGGATCTAGTGCATCTCTTTCTTCCATAGACCGCTCATTCATGGATAAGCATTGCAACCTCCTCTATGGGCACATCGACTCTCTCATTGCCACCATCAATAGCTTCGACAGTTTGCTACTTTAGCTTCAGGCACAGCAGACTGCCCTCTAGGATCGACGGGATTCTTTCTTTGATGCCCTTATGCTCACTTCCCACCGCTGCCTCCGACATCTTAGCTCATTTACTTCTTTTGCATGTCGTTTGTTCTTATCTTTTTCTATGTTTGTGAACTACTATGGTTCAAGTAGTATGTTATCTTTTGAATTAATTACGTTGATTACTTGCCTTTTAAATTATCTCTTTTTGCTTATGTGAAAAGGGGGAAGATAAATTGATAATTATGCATGATTATGTACGACAAACATAAAATGGTTATATGCATGTCGATAAGGGGAACATTCGGCTAAGCTTTATATCAACTTGTTTTATCATTACGCACATTCACAGGGGGAACATATAACAATTTGTTTGATACTTATATCGCAAATTATCTCTTGTTTGTCATAATCAAAAAGGGAAAAATTGTTGACCTATGGTTGACGTCTCGTTTTTATTATCACAAATAAATTATTTTTATTTCTAACAAATAGATTTCGAGTGTCTAAAGTGATTATTGAATAGAATTGATGACACGAAGTTCGAGGTCAAGTAATTTGTGTAAGATCGATGTAGAAACAAAATTGATCAATCAAGGCTATGAAGAACAATATTGAAAAACCAGCCTCAACGGGGATCGAGACAAAAATTGAAGTACAGTCAAGCGATGCACATCAAGATGTTCAAAACATAGTACTTAAGATTTTCACATTACTTGGCAAATGAATTACTAAGACCTTAAAGTGATTTTTTATGCATAAGAAAAACTATTTTCAAAATCAAATGATCGTATAAAATCTTTATCGAGTCATTTACCTTGAAAATAATACGTGAGAAAGTACTTCAAGAAATTGCATCAGATGAAAAATCACGTAAGAAAACGTCCGGGGGCAAAATGCCCATCCGAACGTCCGGATGACCTCCAACGGTCACCTTTTTTACCATTCTGACATTTTTCAAACGGCTAGTTTTTTTATTGATCCGATCGTCCAAATGCCTTTTCCGGTTGGACATAGTTTTTAGCCGATTTGATTGTTATAAATACCTTATTCATCCTTAACTTGAAATAACTTTTCTTGAACATTAAAGTAAGGCTTTTATTAATCACAATCACCTTATTCTTTATCCTTAGAAGATCAAAAGCATTGAATTCTCGAAAAAAAATTGAGTGATTAATTTTGTGAAAATCCTTAATTCTTCAAAAAGTTTTTCAACCCAACATTTTGAGATATACTTGTTTCGTGCAAAACCCGCAAGTGTACATGATCGTTGATAAGTAATACGTGATGAGTTAAGAGTTATCGTCCCACAGAGAATAAATGTCAATCAAGTGTATTAGTTTTTATTTAGATTCAAAGTAATCAAATGAAATAGAATCTTGGTTGTTAACTATTCTAAATTACTCTAAGAAAGCTTGTAAAATTTGAGTTTTGTTTTTAAATGGAATGAATGTATTGGATTACAAATCCACCTATTATTTCAATTCTCAATTATGTAGTTAGTATCATTCATGCATTCTCGACAATTGAGAAATCTATTGTAATTAATTCTCCTTTTCAAGACAAATTAAATATATTCTAATCACAACCCGAATCTATTCATAATCCGAAATCGAATGAATAGAACGCATTGAAGTTTAGATTATCTAAAAAATTACACACATGATAAATATTAGTCATAATATCTATTGCACATATGTTAATCAAGCAATGTTCTAGACCTACTGTGAGCCTCCCGGCACTACAACAAGCAACTATATATTTAATTGGTGATCAACCAATCAAATAATAAAATTATGCATGCAAGATTAATCAAGAAAAACAAGAATTCAACTAACCACTAGTCTTGAATTATAAATAAATAATAAAAGGTTTCATCTTCATCCAATAAATGAAATAATTAGCCAGCATAATGTTATGTAAATCAAGTAGTTTGCTCCTGGTAAATAAAAACTAAGCACGTGCATGTGCGAGAGATTTTGTCTGTGCACGCGCGCAGACATCAAATCTTCCAATTGTTGTACTTTGGGTCCCGAATTTCGTTCTTTATATATTTTGATTCGTTCTTTGTATTTTCTTGACCCTCCATCTTCCAACTCCATCTAATTGACTCCAACATCTCTCCAATCGTCAATACTAGGTCTGAATCATCTATTACCATTTTTCAATTTAGTCCCCAATCTTTGAATTAGGTCCACTTTAGCCAATTTTATGTCATCTTTGCATTCTTTTCTCCAATTCTTCATCAAACCTTTACCTACCAAATGAAATATAACACAAATTAGGTAGTCTTTTATCCAAAGAATAGTAAAATATCATCATTTAGAACCTTGAATAAGTGTAGAAACTACACTTATTACACTCCCAAACTTGATTGTTTGTTTGTTCTAAAAAAAACTAAAACATATCAAAAGTACAATTCTAATTACCTAATTGGTGGCCAGTCAATCAAATAAAGCAAAAATTCTAGCTAGCTAACCTGACTTTTTATTTCATGATTGACATCATAATATCAAATCTATGCACAGCTTCAAAATCACAATACAGAAATTAAAATATACTTCTCCAATGTAAAATTGATCTGTGTGTGAAGAATTAAGTATAGCATTATGAATTCATGAGTTGTTTCAATTCCCGACCCTCAATGGTCAAATATATTCTTTCATCACTCGCAAGATTCACACACCAGAAACTTATTATTTTCGCTATTTTCAAGTGTGTGAACTAAAGTTGAATTCTATACTATCCTCACCTCTCTAGTTCAGGTAAATCTCACTAATTGCAAGTCAATATGTCAATAAATAAGGATTCTCCATTAAGTTTGATTGTTTCAATCTCTAGGACTTAATTAGGCTAACAATCTCTTATCAAAAGTCAAATTTTCTTAAACAAGTGTTTGTGACATAATCAAGGTATTTGATGCGTCTGTTTCGTGCACCTGCTTTTTTTTATATTTTTTTCTCTCAATTTTTTTCAATACTTTTTTTCTTTATTTACAACATTCTCTCCCTTAAACTTTCTAAATGACCCATTTAACAAGTTTTAGGTCGATGACTCCCAAATCAGTTTACTTTAGGGCAGCATATTTTTAATACCCTTATAGTCTTAATAACTCGAGTCATAAAGGCTACGAAGAGAATTTTCCAAATAAAATGTGTCTTTTTCTTGATTAGTGCAATGTCCCTCATTAAACATATATCCCTCTCATTAAAATGACATCTAATTTGAGATTTTCACCTAATTGCATCCCATTAACCTTAGGCAAACCACACAAAATTTTTAATTTCACACATGAAATCCCTATTTATCTCAATATCTTCCTACAACTATGAAATCCCCCAAACTATTATAAATTTGGTCTAAGAGTGTAAAATTTAGTGGTTTTGGATTTAGCACATATGGTTCACTATTTTAACATATCCAATTATGAAATCAACTCATTCCTCCACGATACTTAACTTAATTCATGTGTTCAATATATATCAAGTTTCACATGAAAAAACAAAATTTAATCTAAGCATGCAATTTATTCATCATTCATAAATCAATTAATAATTCAATATATTTTTCATTGCCAACCAAGCCAACTAATTATAGAAGATATTTTTGATAATCTATATTGTAACAGATTCTCCCGTGATTTAAGTGCCATAAAGTTGGAAAACTACGTAACTTCCACATTCTTCGAAACCTTAACACACGTCTCTTCTTCCTTCTTTACGGACCAACAACGCCACGTCCACAGACCATCTTCATACTCGTCGTTCATTATCTGGTGGAATTGCCTCTACCGTCACACCATAAAATCACACCGTAAACTGTAACTATTCTCACTCTGCGGAAGCCATATATTATCAAATTGCAAAATAGAGAATTAAGAGGTTACATTGCGAGGTTCATCATTCACCTAGTACATAAAAAGTCTAACCTAGTATGGATAAAATAAAAGAACAATAAAAATAATAAAGAGAAGATATCACCAAAAAACTAGAAATTAGGTTTGAAATCTTGAATCTTGAATGAAATCCCTTGTTCTAGCCCTCTTCCTTGCTCTTCAATGTTGTTTTTCTCTCTAAAAATGCGTAAACCCTTATTCTGGATGAGATAAGGGTTATATAGGGCGTCAAAATATCTTTCCATACAAGATTGGTTCGAAAAAGGAAACCAGAAAATTCGCGCCGAAATTGAACCATGTAACTACATGGTCATATCCCATGCGACAGCATGGTTATTAAAATTTGGCACTTTCTTCTCTTATTGGTGCTTGGGCGACTGCATGAAGTTTCTACCTTGCGACTACATGGTAGAACGTATTTTCCATTTGGTTCACTTTGGTCCCCAAATTTTATTTTATTTACCTTTTTGCCATGTTTCCTTCTCCTCCTTCTTCTAACATTCGATGACATCACAATGTGTTACTTAGCTCAATTCCATGCTTGATTTGCCATTTGGGCCATCTTCTTAATAATTGCATTTTGATCCTTTTTCGCTCGTTTTTGTATACTCTTCATTCCATCCATCAATGTAATCCTAAAAATACAAATTATATCAAATTAAGCCATATTTCAACATATACATCGACAATTTTTCATGTTTTGTGGCCTAAATAAGTGTGCAAAATGCACTTATCAAATCCCCCAAACTTGAACTATTATTTGTTCTCGAACAAGATGTGCCTTAATCTACACAAAACATAGCTTAACAATCTGCCAAATCGTAGGATTGGAGCTTAGTACGAGACCACATGAACAACTATAGTCATACAAAATCGTATCAATCTCCACACGTTATATGCAAAACCTAACGTGTGTGTGTGTGTGTGTGAAAACTCATACTAGCATATCAAGATAATGGTTGACTAAAATCCGACCCAATGTAGTCAAATTTTTCGCTCTCATCACTTGAAAGATACACATTCCCCCAAACTTATTTTTTTCACTAAATTATCCCGGGGTGTGTTCTATGGTTGAACTCATTTATATCTATTACTTTTCCTCTCTCAGTCTGGATGGATCTTACTACCACAAGCTCACACTTCAATAAGCAGAGGTTATCCTATTTTTTATTTATTCAACCCTTGAGATTAAACTGAGTTAGTTTCCTAACATGAGAGATATAGTCTTATCAACCGAGTGTCTGGGGCTAATCAATACATTCCATACATAAGAGTACGTATGTAGTTCATCAATAGATAAATACCATTTTTCTTTTCTTTTATATAACATCTTTCACTTGCTTTCTATATAACCCCTGTAGCGAGCTTTAGGTCGATGACTCCCAAGTCAGATGATCATATAGCACTAGATTTCTAACCCTTGTAGGTTTAATTACTTGAGTTATACAAGCTCGAACAGATGCCTTTGTTTATTCAATGATTAGTTGAATACCCATTTTCTTTTAGACGTTCAGTTTTTAAAACTACACCCTAACTTGAAACTTTCACTTCGTTTCCCTCTCATTGGTTTTAGAAAATTCACATATCTCCGTGTTTCCTTGCAACAATTCAAACCTCCAAACTATTCTAAAAATTGGTCATAGTTTAGCACAAAAAAGGTTTTTCGGGTATAATCTCTATGTTCAACTATCTCTAAGCAAGTAGTCAAATAATTAGCCCAATATGCAAGCATGAGTGTTGTGCACAAAGTAAATCAAGTTTTACATAAACATGTATTGACCAATCTAATGAAGCACAATTTTCACCATTCACGGTCCATACACAGCCTAATATTAAACATCACGGTCGGCAAAATTGTCAAACCCACACAAGCACACAAAATCCAAAACTATTACTAAGAATCCGTAAAACTAAGAATAACTCAGCCAAATGAAAAGCTAATTTTTTTTTCACACAATCACACAAAAACAAAAACTACAGTAACGTGATGAATGACATATTGACATATTCCACCCCCAAATGTATACAAAACATTGTCCTCAATGTTTAAAATGTAAACTTAGCAGCATATAAAATTAAGGACAAATTTACAGAAGATAAAGAACAAAGAGTGATGAATACTCCCATGATTGATGGGGATGTGAAGGTGAAGATGGTGGAAGAAAAAGAAGTGTGGACCATGCATAGGCTCTTTTATTACCTGTAAAAATGATGAAAAAGTAATCTTATTAAAAATTATTAAAAAAAACTTGAAGAAGCAATTACCAATCGAATGCATAAGGCGAAATAAATAAAATGGTAGAAATGATGGGTTGTCTCCCATCCAGCGCTAGTTTATAGTCTATAACTCGACTATATTGTGTTAGTCTGTTAAGGTACGTTGAATATAGCCTTAGAGGTCCTGATTAGCTTCTTCAATGACATTTTCTTTTTAACTGCAGCGTTTCTCCAAACTTTAGCCTTATCTTTGTCCGCGTCATCTGTTTTTCCCTCATCAACTGCCTCGAACTCAACAATGTAGACTTCTTGCTTCTCATGATTTTGTTTGGGTTGAAAAGCACATTATGGTCATCAGCAGTATTTGAAAAGTTTTGAAACACAATTTTATCATGCACCACCTTCTCTGCCATATCAATTTGATAACAACTATCTGATTCGACATGATAGTCGATAGCATTGAAAATGTTGAAAGTGATATGTTCCAAATCTCAAATTTAACTATCCCTTTTGAACATCTATTAAAGCTCTGCTAGTATCTAGGAATGGTGTGCCCAAAATAAGTGGGATATTCTTGTCTTCCTCCATATCTGAATGAGGAAATCGGCTACGAAAATGAATTTATCCACCTTGATTAGCACATCTTCAATTATCCCCCTCAGATGTGCCAATGATCGATTAACTAATTGTAGTGTCACCATGGTTACTTTGGCTTCGCCTAGTTCGAGTTTTCTGAAAACAGATAGAGACATTAGATTAAATCTTGCACCAAGATCACAAAGAGTTTTATCAAAGTAGCATTCACCAATAATGCAAGGCATAGTAAAACTCCCTAGGTCTTTCAGTTTTGGTGGGAGCTTTTTCTAAATTATGGCACTGCACTGCTTTGTTGGCATCACTGTTTCATGATCCTCTAGCTTTCATTTCTTGGATATAATATCTTTCAGGAATTTGGAGTAGCCAGGAATTTTGAACAGTGCTTTCACAAATGAGATATTTATGTGAATTTTCGTGCAGATTTCGAGGAATTTCTTATATTACTGTTCCATCTTGTGCTTCCTCAACCGTTAAGGGAATGTAATGGGTAGCTCATAAGGGTTCACCGAGTTATCTGGCACTTGTTTTGACATTGTTGAACTTTCTTTCACCGGTATCTTTTTGGTGATGTCAACTTGCTTTTCATTCTCTTCTTTAGAAGATTTCACTTGTTTTGTAGTTGTACCTATCCTTTTTACATGTACCTTAGGCAGTTGAGTTCCGCTTCTTGTAGTAATGGCTTGAACATGCTCCCTAGGATTCACTTTTGTATTGCTTGGCAATGCACCTGGCACTTTTCCTGTCATAGATAAAGTCAATTATCCCATATATGTCTCCAAGTTCTTAATTGATGCACCCTGATTTTGAAAGTTTGTTTCAGTCTTTTTTATGAACCGATCTGTGGTCTCCATGAACTTTGCAAACATATCTTCCAACTAAGATTTCTTCTCTTGTTGGAACTGTCCTTGAGCTTGGTTGTGATTTTGATTTTGATTTCCACCTCAAAAGAAATTTGGATGATTTCTCCATCCCAGATTATATGTGTCCGAATGGGGGTTGTTTGGCTGACGTTGACTCCATTGGATGTAATCCATATGTTTCTTTCCTTGTGTAAGGATGGGACATTCAGCTGCGTCATGTTTTACTCCACATTCTTCGTAATTTGAATTAACTTGTGTCGAGTTCACCGTTTGTGTTATGCTCTCCATTTTTGTAAAATAGGGAGTCAATCTTTGTCGATAAAGCTGAGTATATATCTACCTTGTAGACTCCAATTGTTTTCTTTGGACCTTCTCAATCTGAAGACCACATAGCTGAAGTATTAGCCATTCTCTCAAACAATTCCCAAGCTCCATCAATCGTTCTAGTGGTTAGGGATCCATTTGATGATGAGTCCACCATACTTCTGAAAATAGGAAACAGTCCTATGTAGAAAAACCTGATTTGTGATGGTTTGTCAAACCCATATTGTGGACATTTTCTCAGCATATTCTTGAATTTATTTCATGCCTCATCAAATGATTCGGACTCATTCTGGCTAGATATTGATATTTCGTGCCTCAATCTTACAACCTTGGTTGGTGAGAAGAACTTCATACATAATTTATGAGTCAAGTCGTTCCAAGTAGTGATATTTGCCATATGGAATGAGTCTAACTACTCAAGTGCCTTATCCCAAAGAGTTTGTGGAAATAACCTCAATCTGATTGCATCATCTGATATCTCTTGATACCTGAAGTGTTGACACATATCCAAGAAATGAGATACGTGTGTATGCGGATTTTTGTTGGCCATCCCGTAGAATTGATGCCCGTTTTGGAATAGTTGGATGACGTTAGTCTTCGGCTGAAAGTTTGGCTGTTCAAATGTGAGGTAGACAATGCTGGATTAATTTTGAGCAACGAATGGTGACAAGAAATCCCCCAGAAGAGATTTTCCATCATATTGTACCTTTGTATTGGCTGGAGCTGCAAGATTTACTCTCGATTCCAGTTGTTGGTCATTCATTTGTATTTGTCATTGATTGATCTGATGTGCTGTTTTCGCTATCCTCTGTCTTTGATGAAAAACATGTTCAATCTCCAAATTGGTTGGAAGTAATTCACCGCCAACTGATGTTCACATGCAAGACCTGAAGAAGCAAAAAATAATAGCACTTAGTTCAGCCTAAGTAAATAAACTTAATAGAAAATAAAATGTAAACTAAAATAAAAACAAACACGTTCGAATTAGTATCTAAATAACAAAAATCAAATGAAAACTCGAACCCCCAGTAACGGCGCCAAAAACTTGTTCACAAAAATATGTTTGCTTTGTAAATTACCACAAGTGCACGATTCGTTAACTAATAATAAAGTGAAAATTGTAAAATTTCGAGTATCGTCCCACGAGAATTGATTTTATTTGATTTCTATTATCAAGACTTTAACCGAATCTATTAAACTCAAGATAATTTTCTAGTTTTTTCGATTAAACTATGACTATTATGCAATTTAAACTAAGATTACGAACTAAATGCAAAAATTCACATTTGAATGCAAACAAGTTGAAGAAATTAATGAATGAAAAGTGCACTAGAATCCCGAATCACCAAACAAGATCACTCTTAACCTATATTTCACAGTTCGATAACACGATGAATTGGTTGAAGAATCAATGTTTCTAACTTATCCAGTAATCTCTTTCGAGTAGAATTGAACCTATTCTCGTGTACCATTTTACATTATTTCTATGACAAATGCAATATACAAGAATGCATGACGTTTTGCAAACACTTAGAGATTCACGTAAAGCATAGCGGTATATTTATATCCCCTATCGGACTGTACGATGATTTATACCTTATAGAATCTATTTTCCTTCTTTAGAATGCATAAAATAGATCACACAAACTCACATAATAACATGTATTTAACTATGGAGGTAAGAGAGTGTGTATATATCATTCAACATCCATCTATCGTGTTTGAATATCAAATTACAAAATAGAGAATTAAGAGGTTACATTGCGAAGTTCATCGTTCACCTAGTAAATAAAAAGTCTAGCCTAGTATGGATAAAATAAAATAACAATAAAAATAATAAAGAGAATACATCACCCAAAAACTAGAAATTAGGTTTGAAATCTTGAATCTTGAATGAAATCCCTTGTTCTAGCCCTCTTCATTGTTGTTTTTCTCTCTAAGAATGTGTAAACCCTTATTCTGGACGAGATCAAGGTTATATAGAGTGTCAAAATATCTTTCTATAAGAGATTGGTTCGAATGTGTAAACCCTTATTCTGGACGAGATCAAGGTTATATAGAGTGTCAAAATATCTTTCTATAAAATTTTGGCACTATTCTTCTCCTGTTGGTGCTTGGGTGACTGCATGAAGTTTCTACCATGCAACTGCATGATAGAACATATTTTTCATTTCGTTCACTTTGGTCCCCAACTTTTATTTCATTTACATTTTGGCATTGCTTCATTCTCCTTCTTCTTCTTCTAACATTCTATGATATCACAATGTGTTACTTAGTTCAATTCTATGCTTGATTCGCCATTCGGGTCATCTTCTGAATAATTATATTTTGGTCCCCGGAGTTTCATTTTCTTTCAATTTGATCATTTTTCGCTTGCTTTTGCATACTCTTCATTACATCCATCAATGTAATCCTAAAAACACAAATTATATCAAATTAAGCCATATTCCAACATATACATCGACAGTTTTCCATATTTTGTGATATAAATAAATGTGCAAAACGCATTTATCAAAGTGTCAAGAGGCTCAACAATAGTCGTATCCCCACCTAAAGGGGCATCTAAAGAGTCCAATTGAACAGCAACAATAGATAGAATATCCAGAGTCTCCACAGAGGGTATATAAACTTCAGAAGAATGGATGTATTCGGCATCATGTTCAGAAGCTTTCAAAAAATCCAAATTCCATTCTGGGTGAAAGTCTCTGATAATAACAAGCACCTTATTTTTTTCCCATCCTGTATAGCATCTTCAACTAACTTTGCCTAACATGCCATCACCTGGGATAATTAGACTCTACAATAACTAGCTCCGCCTCAACTCCTTTTAATTTATCACGAAGTGTATATATTTCATTCCTTATATCCCTTAGTCTCCTAACTGTAGCTTCATGCTCAAACCTAATATTGTGGCACTCATGTTTAAGATGCGAAGCGTCATGCTCAGTCCTACAAATATATGCTGAATGTTCCTCCTTCACCGAATCCAAATCCGAGAAGAGGTTCCTGGCATTAGCCACCAAAGAAGCCTCCTTCTTGATAAAGGTTTTAGCATCTTTGCTCATCCCCTTGAACTCGTCCCTCATGCAGCCAATTTCTTTCAACCTCTTCTAAAGAGAGTTGCATTTCTTTATCAAAGAGTTGGCCTTTTCTCCAAGCTAGTAATCTTTGAGGTGCAAAATTCATAATCAAATTGCTAATATTGAAATAAAATGACCGCTCATTGAAGGTGGGCATCAATCATTTTTCCCCTCTCGGTAGGGATAAGCTCCTTTGCTAGCTTCTCCCATGAGAAATCGAAATAGGTGAAAATTGACTTCATTGTGAGAGAAACAAAGGAGAAAAGTAAGGACAAAGCACCTACACCAATGAACCCTCGCAATGAGGAAGAAAAAAAGGATTTCAAATGAGAAGCGAGCTCCTCGAGGTGAGTAAGAGCTTTTTGGTTGTGAGTGGACATTGACCCATCAAGAGTTTTCCTTCCTCGAGAATTAAATTTTTTTAACATTTAGAACAACACTACATATATACACCTAAAGGCACATTCAATCTTAGTTTTTACAAATTAGCGTAATCTAATTTAATAACATATAAATAATAAGTTGTCCAATAAGATTAATTTTTAGAAGAAGCAAATACTAAAAAGTAGATATTAATACTAATCTCTTAATTAGTTTCTAGCTAGGCATGGACTTGGGAGTTGGAGCATTAATCACCTAATTGGTTAATTTGTTTAGAAAAAATTAAAATAATTTGATTTATCCAATATTAAAAAATTTAAAGAGATTCGATTCTTGGTCTAGAACCGAGAACTGAACCAAATCCGTTAATTCTAGATAGTCATTTTGATATTTAATTGAAGAAGAATCGATCGGTTCGGTTTGGTTCAAACTTTTGCCCAGCCCTATCCCTATCCCTAGCTACACACGGAGATACTCCTTTGGAACTCTTCGGCCTTTTGCGAGATTGTTTTCAAGAAAAAGAAATAGCAATAGATTTTTTTCCGTTTAGGCGCGACACCTAAATCTATCTGCACTACAGAAGAAACAGACAAATTAAAAATGTTCCAAAAAAAGGACCCACTAAACAAAAACAAAATGGTATAAGCTCACCCAGAAGGATCTGAAGCCGCTATCGTCAAATTTAGGGTTAGAGGAACTCAATAGCCCTTAACGTTGCGATCTTCACCACCTAATTCATGAATAGGTGTTACCA
Organism: Fraxinus excelsior; assembly: GCA_019097785.1. Taxonomy (NCBI): domain Eukaryota; kingdom Viridiplantae; phylum Streptophyta; class Magnoliopsida; order Lamiales; family Oleaceae; genus Fraxinus; species Fraxinus excelsior. Next base: position 24,883,036 of record CM032639.1, on the reverse strand, counting down.
AAGAATGAAGCTCTCCAAGGGCTTGCCCTTGAAGAGCAGTTGACAATTTCCCTACACAAACATAGCATTATAAGTAATCCCTAAAAGGCTTTCCCCTGAATTGGCAAGCATTCGCGAACCGCTGAAAAATCAAAATACTCACTTAAATAACTACAAAAATTGGGCATTGCCACGTGAGGATGAGGATCGTTTGGCTGCAGCCTCAATTTCCACCGGCAAAGAAAAGCTTTTCTTTCAGTCATGAATCTTGTTGGGAGTAGTTAGAAGTTTTGGGCACGTTTTGGGAAAACAATGTGTAAAATAATGATATCCTTTTTGAGTGTCCTAGCTTTTATCAGGTTATAAATCACGGGGCCCACCTCCCTTGTGAGAGGTTGTAACCCAATGTTGTAACCTAACATTGTACAATGAGCATTATTCTATTAAAAGAGGAAAGAGTGATGCAAGAGATCATGAAAGGAAAGCCTAAACCCCATCTCCATCAACCATGTATGAAACATTATACAATCATGAAGGAGCGGTCTGTAGTTTGAAGTTAAGTAGGACAAATCAACTCTATATCACAAGGGATACCAAAGTGGTCCCGAATATAAACTAACTCAGTCTCAGATATATTCGAGAATAACCTAAAAGCTTCATAGGTCTCTTTCACAATCGAGCTTTTGTGAACCTCGATTAGGCGGGGACTGTCGCTCTGGTTTGGGAGAGTTGGGATAGCCCTGGAAGACGAAGGATTCATCAAAAGGCGTGATTGCACCGCAAGAGATTGAGACCCATCCCGAGAAGAAGAAACATTAGAAGATAAGTCTCTTGTTGAAAACCTTCAACTTCGGATCTCTGAGAAACATTTTGAAAATCGTTCTGAGAAGACACGACGATTAAAGGAAAATATGAAATGAAAGTAAGAAAGAAACCCACCAAGAGAGATTACTTATTTATAAGTTCCACAATGGAGTGTGAGCTGCTAGATTGTACTCGGGGAAAAATCACAGTCAGCTGCAACCCTTGAATATTAAGAGGCGTTCAAAATGGACATGTTTGATTAAGCCATCTGACACGTGCATTAAATGCGTATCTTCCACCGACCTAGAAACGTATGAAAAAGGACATGTAACACACGTAAATACCTGCAACAACCGTAGCCTATCTCTTCAGGATAATCCATTACATCATCATTAGCGAGGAAAAGTGTATAAAAAAAAGTGTTCTAAATGACGCGCCTTAGCGACACCTAGGCACTGCCAGGGCACAAGTCGTGGCAAAACGTCATGCCTAGGACATATATGCTAATTTAGCAGTCAACAGAAGAGTTGACCGCTTTAAAGCACACCTAGGTCACAAAGGTGCGCTTAGCACACATTATTAATATTTTTATGTTTTGTTTTATTTATTTATTTTTATTACTTAAAGATTTTAAATTTTACGTTAATTAGATTGAAAGGTCCAAAAATTAATAATTATAAAATTTTCAACTTTTAGGCCAATAGATTGAAAGACCCAAAAAGTTACTTACCCATTTATTGGTCCACTAATTTATAGAGGGCGTCTCAAAAGGATTTTATTGTAAACTTTTAATGTGGGATAAGAATCGTGTTGGTTTGGCTGTAGTACATTATACCTTTATTGTACTTTTGGTTTGACTGCGGTGTATTGTACTATTGTATAAATATTTATTTATATTTTATTAAGTTAGTTAATCATTTTTCTATTTTACTAATTAATAAACATTATAAAGTCTATATATTTCAATTAGCACTATTATAATATATCTTGTTTATTATTAGAAAATATATTTATTTTATTAAACTCTTAAAATTACATTTGGTACTATAATTTGAATGTATTATTAAATGATTTTTAAATTGATTAAAAATTTAAAATAATATTAAAATAAAAAACATTTTTACGCATATTTACGCCTAAGCCTCACCTAGGCATATATCAACCGAAGTTTGGCCTCCACGCATCGCCACGTATTACGCTTTTTAGAACGTTGATAAAAAACGTAATGGGTTCACAAGATATAAAAATTATACAACAAGTCCTATAATTAATATAAATATTAATATCGGATTTGGGGAACTATTTGTTAACCTTGAAAACTAATTCTGCGAAACAATATACCCATGGGCGAGGTAAAGGGCAAAATGTCAGGGGAGCAAAAAGATAGAAAGCTCGCATAAAGATCTTAAACCATTTTTCAAATATAGGCTGGCTACATGGTGTAAAAAAACACATAGACAATTGAATAAAATGTGAATCATAACCGAATCCATTCCTAAATCAGACTTGAATTTTTTTTATATATATTATTAAAACTTAGAAGAAAATGAAAATAAATTCTATTTTTTTTTTTTTTTTTGGTGTTCCATTCCTAAAACACCCTTCTCTCTTTGACTTCTTTCGTCTTACATTGTTCTACCTTATTCACTTCTACTTCTATTGATTCACCCAACCACTTGTGCACATTCTTCTGAACATTTCGATTTGGAATAATGATTTCACTTATTTCATTTTAGATGTTTATTAGTTACAATCTGGAAAAATTTTAAAGTTCAACACTAATAGAAATATCTTGGAGAGTTAACCTGATTTATTTAAACCCAAATATACAAATAGACAAGAATTAAAATGTTGGAATAATTAATATAGAAATTATTAATTCAATGTAAATTAAGATTAATGTTCTTTTTTTTTTCTTTTTTAAATGACACTCTTGTGTTGGTAGAGTGAAAATCAAACATTTACTTGAAGAGACAATATTCTCCCCAATTTCCAAGAACGCTGCTCAAGGGTAGACCCATGAACATGATTCAGTGGAGGTGAGCCAAAATTATATAAAAATTATGGGTTAAAAATTTATTTTTCTTTTTTATTTTATTTTTTTTTTTTTTTTTTTTTTTTTTTTTTTTTTTTAAAAATTTTATCATTTATTCTTAAATTTTATTTTTTTTTTTTTTTTTTTTTTTTATTAAATTTTTTTTTTAAAAATTTAAAATTATTAGCTAAAAAACTATAAGGACTACTTTACTATTGATATGGAAGAATGCGATGAAGAACACAAATGTGTAAGAAATTTGGCCTCTTAATAATAAGGAATTTGATATGACGTTTGAGTAGGTAAGATTCTTGCAGTTTCCATATCATTTGCAAAGTTGAAGAAACCTAGTTATCTAGTTTCTCAGCTATGTGCTTCGCTCACTCCTATTTGTTGCAAAGGAAATGCAAATTGCACTTTCTAGCAAAAAATGTTTTAATCCATAAGATTGGATCAAATTGAATTTAGATTCACCACGATATAAATGATGAAAGGTTAATTTCACAAATGGTCACCGAACTTACGTAAAAATTACAAAATGGTCACTAGAGTTTAAAACTTGCAGAAACGGTCACTGAAATTTCATACGCTTTCAAAAAGGGTCATTGAAGTTACTATTAGGACTGTTATGATGTCAATTCAAACTTAAAGGACCAAAACACGTGGACATAGAAGCTTGAAGACCTCATTAGTAAAATTCTCTCTCTTCTCTCTTTCACCATAGGCGCCACCAACCATGGAAACCAATGTTCGGCCATCGTTGCCACCGGATTTTTGCATGACCAATATCTCATCATCAACCTCTACCATCCTAACATAAACAATAGCTCCAAAACATAGCAAAATCGAGCCAATTTTAGCCCAAAATAAGCCTCTACGAAAAATTTTCTTCGAAATTCGAGCAACTCCATTGATGCCCATGTTAATAATACCTCGCAGGTCGCTCAAGCTCAACTTGGTGCATCCAAACATGGTCTTATTACACCAAATAACATAGAAAATTGAAATCTATTGCAGAATCTCGAATCAGTGAACTCGCGGCCAACAATCACATTTTTCGGCAATGACGGTAGTTCCCACGATCGCGGACCACCTATTATGGCACCCTCCCTTCATGGCACATCTATTCTAACCACGGGTCATCAGCAATTTGGGCTCAATGTGGATGAACAGGCTGGGACAGTTCATACGCAAGGCAGTCCATCGATTGAGGTTTCTACAACAAATTCAGACTGTTGCAGCGATGTTTGGGATAGATTGAGACCATTGTTAGGGTCTCCTGGGTGTGGGAAATCGACTGGTGGTGGTCTGCGATCAAGTTTTCGGTCGAAAAATGATATTTTGACAGTTTTCAGATGCGAGTTGCTGACTTTGCGAGGTGATTCCAGCTATATTAGTTGACGGTATGGTGAGATGTTGAGTGGTAATTGTAGATGAGGTTAATGGCTTTCTATTGGTATCAATATCCGACGGTTTAGGTGGTCGGAATGTAGCGGGAATTGACTCCATAGATGGCGGTTGTGAAGGGCCAAAAATCGCCCAAGTAAAGGAGAGAATCTTTTGAGGTCCTCCAACTTCTATGTCTACGTATTTTGGTCCTTTAAGTTTGAATTAACATCATAAAAATCCTAGTAGTAAGTTCAGTGACCGTTTGTGAAAGCGCATGAAACTGCAATGACCATTTCTACAAGTTTTAAACTTCAGTGACCGTGAAATTAACCCAATGATGAATGCAAAAGTAATTTTGGAAATATTAATTTACACCCTATTTTAAACCACCATTGGAGATGCTTTAATGACTTAAATTAGAGTATTATTGATCATCAATGGTCAATAAACCCATTGATGATCTCGAGACCATTGATGATCTCGATTGATAGTAACCTACATATGAGTTGTAGACGGATTAGATGGCAACCTAAGTCAAGTAATTGTACTTGGTAACATACATAATAAAAGAGAAAATGTGGAGAGTAGAAAAAAATAGTACCATAATGATTCTTGTTTGATGTTTTTGGCAAATGTATGGGTCTGATTCCGAAATGATACATGTTGTTCTTTACTGATTATTTCTCCATTTACCAAGTTACCAACAAATTTATCTTGGTATAGTGGGTAAACTATAGATACAACATAATTTAGGAGAAATTATATAATTAAACCAATCTATGACGTGGTTGCAAAGTTGACACAAAGTAAAGATTCAAGTCGAGTGACATTATAAATGAAATTCCTTACTTGATTGAAGGTCAATATTATTTTGGAAATAGATGTTTTATTGTAATAGTTTTGTTGTACTTACATTACACCCCTGTTTGAAAACCCGTTTTTTCATCCAAATTCTATTTCTCATACAGTGACAGTCCTATTTCTTTCCAATTACAATTCCAAAGTAGTGGGACCCACGTACAATGTTCCCAAAAAAGTTGCTATAATTGTCTTTTCTTATCCACTTTAATTTTTTTCCAATATTGCCCTCCAAGGGTTAGGAGAAATGAGTGAGATGCAAGGACAAATGGGGGCAAAATTGGAAATAATTTACAACGAGTATAATGACTCATAAATTGGGTTTCTGACACAATAATTGACGTTGGGTAGTGAAGTATGAAAACACTATAGTAGAATTAGTTCTTTGGCCAAAAGAAAGGGTTTCAAACAGGGGCTATGATTGACAATTTTGTTTAAACTTCATAAAGTGACACACAATTTTGCCATTAATTTTAAGAATACTTAAAGCAATCAATGATTTCGATTTTTACATATCATGGAATGTCAACCATGATGTACGAGTAGCTTAATTCTTATCAGAATAAGTACAAAATAAATGTAAAAAGATGAAACCATTGGCACATTTTTATCATTTAAGAAAGTAATAAAAGGTTATACCTTTAATGGATTCAAAATGATAATAGTAGAAAAACCACATGAGATACAAAATGGTAAAAATATGTGCAAGTTTCCAAGGTAAATACTTTATTTAAGAATAATATTATGGGACAATAATAGTACTAATTTAGGTGGCAAATGAATCTTATTCAATGAATACATTTTCATTCATTTAACAATAAGCCGAGTTTATTGTTTCATAACACACTAAGCTTTACCCTTAGTCACGTTTTACCTACTATACTTTGAATTGATTTTAAATGGTCACTGAACTTGTTCAACTTTCATTCCATCCATCAACCATGAAATTTCCGTCACTTGAGAAGCCCATGTGGATAGACGGAATCCAACGTGATTGCCACATCTAAAATTACGAATTAATTGGTTTTGACAATGAACTTTGCTCATCATCATGTTTTACTCACTGTACTTTGAAGTACTTTCAAATGGTCATTGAACTTGCACAACTTGCACTACATTTATCACTGAACTTATACTCAAATTTTGAGAAAAAAAAAAATTAAGGGCACATTGGGTTTGTATTTCGATTTTCAGTTTTGAATTTGAATTCATTTTCTGTTTTCTATTTTGAGGGTTTGTTTTAAGATTTTTAAAAACGCGTTTGGTTTGTTACTTTGAAAAATTATTTCTTAAAATAGAAAAATAGAAAATACATATGGTTTGAAATTTTGAAAATTTATTTCATGACATTTTATTCCATTAAATTTCATATTCAATAAAAAAAGAAAAAGCTTATGTTAAATATTATCAATTATTATATACATTTTAAAATTGATGAATCTTATATTTTTTTTTTCATTAAAAAATTTAAATAATAAACTAATTTCAAAATATAGGACTAAAAATAAAAACTAATGCATGGATTTAAAATATTTTTTCCTTGTTCATTTAAATATTTGTTAAAGTTTTTTTTATGTAAACAATCATTAAGAACTAGAGCTATTTTTATTATTTATTTATTTTTATAATTTTTATTTTCTAAAATTTTTTATAGTTTTTTTTCATAATTTAAATTTTAATTTTTTGGAATCTTATGTTTTATTTTTTTAAATTTTTACTTTTAGAATTTATGAGTTTCATTTTTTTTTAATTTCCTTTTTTGAGTTTTAATTTTTTATAATTTATAATTTAATTTTTTTTATAATTTTTTATTTTTAATTTTTAAAATTCTATTAAAATAAATTTTTATGTAAACGATTGTTTTCCAAGTTTTGAGTGTTTTCAGAATTTTCATTGAAAACACTCAAAATGTCAAAAATGTGTATTGAGTTTTATATTATAAATTTGTTCTTATTTTCGAAAATACATTTTAAAAAATAATAGAGAAAATATTTAATATAAATCCCCATTACTGCCTCTCGTAGGAATTTGAACCGTGTCTCAGTCCCAGTGTGGTTGATCAAATTCTATTTATTTCCCGTTATTTTTAAAATACATTTTTCCATTTTTTCTTTTCAACCACACATTTTTAATACAATAATATTAAACGAAAATTTAAATTTTTTCTTTATTTTTTAATTACACATTCTCCATCAATCTATTATTCCAAAATAATTCTTAAATAAAAATAGAGCTCAAACATGCTCTAAAAGAACATAAAAAAGTTCAAAATAATTTAATAAAAATAAATATTAGGATAATTATATTACTGTATTTGATCTCCTAAGCATCGTGCTTAGGTGGCAAAAAACTACCCACTAATGTAGTATGTCACCTAAGCACGATACTTAACATAAACTATGCTTAGGAGATCATTACTCATTATATTACCATCACAAATTTTATTTATTACATCACATTATAATCACACCATAATTAAAACATGTTTTCAGCAAATTTACAATTATAGTCATAATTCAATACAAATTAAAAAGAAAAAAATCAATATTGTTCCCCACCCAAAATTACTCCTTATTTTCCTTAGGACTGGATATGGTTTGGTTCGATTCGGTTTTACAAAGAATCAAACCAACTCGAATTTTTAGGTATTTAACAGGTGAAATCGTTTGGTCCAAATTTAATTATGTACCCGTTCGGGTTCGGTTTCATTCGGTTCAGTTCGATCTGGTTCCATTCGATTTTGGAGTTTCATACACTAATTCATTTTTTAATATTTAAAACGTTGCATTAATTTAACTAATTATATGTTCAATTTTAGCTCTTACAAAATAATGTAGTCCAATCCCGTGATATCTTTTGCATCTCTTTTTGTTGAGTTTTTCATAGATTTAGCAGTTAAAATCACATGAAGAGGAAGATAGCGAGCTCACAATAATGAATA
>CM032639.1:24834028-24875020 GCA_019097785.1 Fraxinus excelsior | reverse complement strand
TACGTTTTAGTGCATTTACATATGTATTGAACTATATTATTGGCTATTATGATCATTGATTGTCAACGATCATCGGTCACCGATCAACAGTCCTTGCCCGTGTTGAACTATAAGGATAGATTCACCCCTGGACAGTTGTTGGAATACCATTTTTAACTTTGATGGATACAATGATAGGGTTTTCAATTTTAAAATCAAAGAAACAAAATTCGTATGCATGCAATCTATTTGGATTTTTTTATCGTGTTATTGTATTTATTTATGTTCCCATTTGTTGAGTGTCACATGACACTTTTGCTGTCACATAAGTATGTTTTTTTGTAATCATCATTCTTTGTTTTCATAGTACATGGTTGGTAGTGTATTTTTTTTTTAATTGTAGGCTAAGTATGTTTTTATGAAAAACCTATCAAATGTAAGACTTGTAGTAGGTAAAGTATGGAAGTCTAGCTGGTACTAAAAACCTTTTTGTAAAGATTATATATAATGCAATGCAATGAACCTGCTGGTAAGAACTACACAAGCCGATAAGAACTTCACTAGTCGGTAAGAAATACACTTTTGGTCACTTTTTCATTCTCCTTTTATTTCTTCATATACTTTCATGGTATCAGAGCTTCATTGATCTTGGAAGGGACCGAGAAGAAGTAAAATAGCACCTGAAGTAGATAAAATTAGCAACCGGTCAATCTTAGTTGACAGGAAAGAAGATGGCTTCAAATGGCTTCTCATCGCGTCTGCCTTTACCGGAGAAAACTTCAATTTCTGGGTTGCAAAGATGAAAGCCTACCTCAAAGCTTATGATCTATGGGAGATAACTGAAACAAAGGTTGAACCTCCACCTTTGAGAGCAAACACCATGGTTGCTCAAATCAAACAACACAGCGAGGGTGTTGCAAAAATGTTCAAATCTCTCTCTTGCATCTAGTTAGCCATTTCAGATGCTATCTTTACACGAATAATAACATGTGAGACAGCAAAAAGTAGCCTGGGATAGACTGAAGGAGGAATTCCAAGGAATTGAATGGCAAGGCAGATGCAAGTACTCAACTTGAGAAGAGAGTTTGAGACTTTGAAAATGAAAGAAATTGAGGTAGTGAAGGACTTTGCAGATAGGTTGATGAAGATTGTAAATCAGATTAGGCTATTAGGATATGGTTTACCTAATAAAAGAGTGGTGGAAAAAGTTTTAATAAGCTTACCTGAAAAATTTGAAGCCAAGATATCATCACTGGAGGATTCTAGAGACCTGTCATCTATAACCTAGGCTGAGTTGGTTACTGCCTTGCAGGCAACTGAACAAAGAAGGTTAATGAGGCAAGATGAACAAACAGAAGGAGATATGTTTGTTAAGGGTAAATATAAAGCTCAAACGTGCTTTGGAATGAAGAAATCTCAGTCTGAAAAGAAGGAACCAAAAAGCAGTAAAACTAGAAACAAAGAGGATAAGCTAGCACATTGTCCTCATTGTAAAAGAACGTGGCATTCACCCAAATGGTGCTGGTATAGGCCTGGAGTTCAGTGTAGAGGCTGCAAGCAATTTGGCCATGTTGAAAAGGTGTGCAAAAATAAAAAGGGGAAGCAACCTCAGCAGCAAGCAAAAATGATAGAAAATCAGGATGAAATGCTAAAGGAGCATCCATTCTCAACTATCAAGGCCTGCATCAAGGTTGAAACATGGTTATTGGACAGTGGTTGTACTCACCATAAGACTACAGACTCCATCATCTTTGTTGAATTGAATAAGGCCTACAAATCTAGAGTTAAAGTAGGAAATAGAGATTTTGTGGAAGTGAAAAACATAGGGGTGATTGCTGTTCAGACTTTAACATGTATTAAACATATATCTAACGTTTTATATGTACCTAAGATAGATCAAAACCTAGTTAGTGTAGGGCAATTGCTAGAGAAAAATAATGTCTTGATGTTTAAAGATAAAGCATGCACTATACTAGATGGAAATGGACATGAGATTATTACAGTTCAAATGGAGAATAGAATCTTTCCTATAGATTGGAAAAATATCACTACACATACATGTGTAGCTGAAGAAAGTGAGTCTTCTTTATGGCATAGACGATTTGGTCGTGCTAGCCCTACTTCACTTAGGCAAATGTATGATTTTAATCTTGTTGAAAACTTGCCTAAAATTATTTATGATACCTATGTCTGTGATGTCCGTCAACCTGGAAAGCAAACGAGATTGACATTCCCTAAGAACCAGTCAAGAAGGGCTGTCAATAAGCTTGAGTTAGTGCACTCAGATGTCCGTGGTACAATGAAAATACCACACCGAATGGCAGTGGATACTTCATCATCTTCATTGACGATTTAACCAGAATGTGTTGGGTTTATTTCTTGAAAGCTAAATCAGAAGTTGCAGCTGTGTTTCAAACATTCACGAAAATGGTGGAGAATGAAAGTGGCTGCATAATAAAGATAATCAGAATTGATAATGGAACTGAGGAATAGAGTTTAGAAAGCCAAACAATTGAAAGTGGATCAAATCCGGGCTCTATTGCGAAGTCTATTTCTCTGCTTTTGAGATAACCGGATGGCTTGATGAAATATAATGGTCCATTATCTAGAAAGTCCAATTTCTCCCAAATCGGCATCTTGTTCTCTTGCCATCTCCCAACCGTAGCAAGTCCTGCAACCGTGTCATTCTCACCATCGGCCGGTGCAAACGAATAGCATACATCGCAAGCATTTTTCTCCCATTGTTTTGACACCCCATTTCTCCCAAATGATAGTCTCTTTCCCCCGACACTTCTTCATCTTCGTCCATAGTCGCTTCTCCATCTCTGGCAACACCATCTTCCACACGTAGTCACAGATCCTCCCTTCATAGTTATTGTTACGTGTCCACAATATTTGTTCTCTTACTTTATCTGTAATTGATATTTGCTACCTCATGAGTTTTTTCAATTATTACATATAGTTTGAATGTTCTGGGATTTTCAAATGAGTTGAATGACTGTTCATGTGTGATTCCTTGGTATTAGGAATGAAGTTTTCTCATGTGACTTAAATGTCATTTCCTTAATTAATTTGAATCAAATTTCTTGAAATCTTGTCGTGGAATGATGTTCATTTGGGCATCTGAATTTTCATTTCGAGTTGGGTTTATTTCTAATTTCGGTTTTTTAGGATTTGTATGGAACATATGAGGTTTGATGTTCATGTCTGCAAATGTGTTTGATCATTCCATTGTGGGTTTCATTTTGTATCGTCTCTTTTAATTTGGGAAAAATAATTGGAAGTTTTAATCTAGAACATTTTTCGGTAATTATTATTACAATCCGAATAAGAGAAAAATGTATATTTTAGTTTTGTGCTATGTTTGAATAAGCCATTTATCTATATTTGAACATAAGTTGTAACGTGGGATTTCATAACTAGTAGGTTTATTTGTTTCGTCAACAGTTGTCGATTACAATGAGAAGAAGGAATTTTGAAGTTTGTCACAGTTGTAGAAGTAACACCAACTACTTCTGACAATGCCAAACGACACATTGATACCATTAGTGTAAACACGAATTTTGAAAATGTTTCAAGGTCGAACGGGATACTGAAAACAAATGGCGATTGTTCTTCACGTGTAGTAATGACTGTGGATATTTCGACTGAGTAAAAAAAGAAAATTTAAGCGAGGAATCGAGTATCGTTAATGAAGAAGTAAATCATGAGCCCAACGAGGAAGATAAAGACTTGCCAAGAATATTTAATAGTCTAGCTCGAATAACCGAGAAACGAGATGTCGACATATCATTTGTACCTAACATTCTGCCAGGGAAAAAGAATTGCCGAATGTGATAGGAAAGGAAAGGGACCAACTTGAACGGGTGATATGAGTTACATTTATTGGTAGAAAGAATATTATGATGTCAATTTGTATTTGCTATATGGTTTGTTGTAACGTACGAACTTGTTGGTCATAGTAGGCTTTAATTAACATGGTTAGTTTTGTTAAGGTCGGTCGAGCGTTGGACATAAGTTCACTATTTTGTGAATCATTTTATTATATTAACGGTTCGGACATATTTTTCTTATTACGTCAACATATCATGTTCTAGTTTTCATCTCTACTTATATATATGTATACCTACTACAACTTCAGTTTGAACATCAAAGATCTTTACATTGTACGTCAAAGAAACAAAATAAGCAACTTGGTTAGATGCTAATTTTTTTTCTATATTTTCCACGAGGTTTTGCTATCTAAGGAAAGTCCAAACCATCGTTCTCCTCTACCTTGTGTCTTTTTTGCTCCTTTAATCATACAACATACATATGAAAAATGAACCAGCTCAAAGATGGAAGCAACTGAAAAGCATATTAATAACCCAAAGGTTATTAAGGGAACCAACATATTTTAAAACTTCAAGTTGATTTAGTTTGACCGGAAGTCCCCTTGGACTGCCTCAGATAATATTATACATAGGTTAATAGTATTGAATAAAATGGAAGTAGTCTTTAGTCAATTCTTTTTAAGCATTTTAATAACTTTTGTCTAAAAGTATTGTACTTATTAATATAATTGAAGGCCTATCAACTATCATTAAAATTGCTAAGAAATTAAATTGTACCATTGAAATGTTGAAATGTGGACGAATTGATCAGGTTTGCTGGTGAAGTATAAAAAAATAAATCCAACTTACAGCCAAGCGTAATAGTTAGAAAGCTAAGTCTTCACACACACACACACACACACACACACACACACACACACACATATATATATATATATATATATATATATATATGTTGAAGTTATTGCTATAGTTACAAAGTCGAGAGCAACAACAGATTCCAAGTTTATAGTTACAATCTTATACTTTCACAACATGCATGAAAGACACATTTTTTTCTATTGAGTTGACTCCATGAAGTCAATCAATAACCAAGTGTCCTCCATAATCATGGACCACGATAAGTGTTGATGTTCATATCATTGTCACGAACACCTACATGTTTCAGGGTAAAAATGTGAAGACTTGGAGAAACAAAGTGAAAAACGAAATTGATTGGATTGTAGAAGGATACTTGTGGATTGACGAATCTACTACCAAAAGATTAATTGCCTTTTAAAATATCTAAGTATAATGGGAAAATAATAACATATATAATATGTACGAAAATGATGCAGCTTCCCCTCATAGACTGGTATAATTACTTCCAACATCAGAGTTCAACAATCCTTCACAATGCAATATTTGTGTACAAAAATACCTACCATGCTAGAATTACAAGCTCGTACCACCTTGATCAGGGAAATGTTGATAGTAATATGGCATCCCATGACCTAGTACACAAGATGAAAATTAGGATATGCTTAAATTGAAGGACGACACATACATTATAATGAACTACCTTTGTATTTACCTTGAGCGTTTACAATTCCATTCATCCCATGACCTAGTACACAAGATGAAAATTAGGATATGCTTAAATTGAAGGACGACACATACATTATAATGAACTACCTTTGTATTTACCTTGAGCGTTTACAATTCCATTCATAAGCGACGAGCATATGGAAATTGAATATGGCAAGTGTTATGTGATGACTTCGTTGGCATTGTCACACTGCATGAAATAACACACTATTTAACACGTCAAACCAGTTAAAGAGATTAACATAACATACTAACATTAGGTATTGTGAATTTAAGAATGGTGTCGGCATAGAACATTGCGATAGTCGAGATTCATGGACGTTGGTTGTAGCCTCATCCATAGTATTAGGCCTAGCCCTTTGACTTTTTCCTTTGTCCGAAGCTGATATGGACTGTATGTTCATCAACTCAAATCAGAAATAGGACTCAAATTCCCAATCAATTAAATAGGCAATGGATAAAAATGCATTCACTTTATTTGAAGTGGACTCTAATGGGCTTTTCCTTCTAAGTTTCCTTGGCGCACCCTTTCCATTCGACGATTTAGCATCTAATATGCTTTCACCGTCAGTATTTTTCAAATCATTACTAGTAGAGGTTGAACAAATAATATGCTGCAAAAGGGCAGTGCTTACACTACTCAACTTTGACATCCGTATATGTTCTGCTTGCAATTTTATCCACTCCATTATAGGACGTGCCCCCCTTCATCATTTACAGTGAGGTCCACCACCTCCGAAAAAGCCTAACACATATCGTCGTGTCTCAACTATCTAAGAGTACTTTCTAACCCGTCATAATTCAAGGTGACCCTCATATGTGCTCTACTGACATCTCTCATCCATCTCCGTATTATATACCTATTAGGTATTGACATGATGTCATTACGAATCAAGAATATGATCACATGCCTACAAATGATTCTCCGAAACTCAAACAAGTGGAAACTACATACCAGTTCAAAAGTATCCTTTCGAAATGAGACGTAAAATGTTTTTTTCTTCTGGTGTTCGTGCCATACGACATGCTCACGAACCTCGTAAGTCGTCCAAAAATATTCATCCTTCTTAGATAAAACATCGCAATATACATTCCCAATGAATTTAGTCTGAACTTCCTTGAACTTTGAAATGGTGTAGACTGCTTGGAATTGTTTTTCCATTTAAAAAGTTATTGCACACGGTGCCATTTAGGAAAATGACTTGAAATCAGCCTGAAACTCCTTCTCAACCTTATTCGTTAGGTTCTTTCATACTGTTCGGCAAACTGCTTCAACAACATCTTCGGATGCACATATTCATCGAAGAATGAGTTCATATTCTCACTCCGTTGTGTTGTGGACATCCCTGTCCATAAATTGTTTTTTTTTAAAAGGAACCCAACGACCTCCATTATTGTATGGTCCCGAAAACCAATCATTGGCATGCAAGTCATACATATCGAGCATCACCCTCTAACCTTGCTCGAATTCTTAAACAAACTATGAATCGTATACTAGGCGTGTATTGCAAAAAATATTGAACCCTTATGGACATGGTAGCCAAACATTTTTGGCAATTTCTTCAAAATGTGCCACAAACACCATCCATGCTTCGTATTTGAAAAAACAATCTCAATTACATTTTACATTGCCCTATCTTGATCAGTAATTATTCCATTTGAAGCTTTACCATGTATGTACTCAAACCATGTCTTGAACAACCAGACAAAAGTTGTTGTGTCCGCATTCATAACAATCCACAGCCAAGTAGCGTCAATTCTCGGTGATGATTTATGCTAACAAAAGAGGTGAATGGCATGTCATACTTATTAGTGAAATACGTAATATCAAAAGTGAAGACATCACCAAACACCTTGTAAGATTGCCTATATCTATAATTTTCCAAAAATACATTATTCAGTCGTGACTCATCGTCTAAATCCATGCTGAAGTAAAATCCTGAGCACATTGCTTGCATATTTGAAAAGTACAACTGTATCGCGATGGCATCTCATTCTCCAAGTCGTATTCGTCTGACTTTTTCGATATAATCCCAACAATCCTTCTCCATGAACGTCATATTTTCATATCCATCCACTACCACAACCGCGGAGTTAAAACTCTTGTGCAAGGAGATTCATGCCATATCATCCACTTCAAGTTTTCATTTTGCACTCGCGGTCAATTTTCGATTGCAACAATAAAATCTAATTTTGTTAGAAGTTGCAAATTATATATAACTAAGAGAAAAACTCTACCGCTAACATTAATTAACATGCTTGACATGGAAAAAATAGTATCACAAGTTACACAACTAAATCCACACGATCATAAATGCTATTTCCCTCCAACTTTCTCATTATCACAAGGCTAACAAAGTTACCTCCGATTCCAAAGATGATTCTTCTTGCTTTATAAGAGAATTTTATTTACCCTTAAAATATGCTAGATTGAAAATAATCTAATTTGATGCTTCACATGATAATACATAAACCCAATGAGAATACTATTTTATTCAAGTTGGAAAATTACACAAATTATAGACTCTAGAAACAACTCTGTATTGCGGTCCACAACTAGTTTCTGGGTATTCAAGGAAGTCTTCCATTTACTCTACAAACACAGTCTACTGTTTGTTGTTAAAATTTCCTAGTGCTTATAGCTTAAAAGTGTTGACTATTTATGTTTAAGAGAATGGACTTTCTTGCTATGCTTTCTTTCCTTAAAAGTGTCGTATGGATGGATGGAATTCTTACAGGAAGGAATTCATATTTCTTACAAATCTACAAATTTACACCAACATCTTACAAGTTGCAATACAAGTTCCATATCTATGATAAGATGGAATAAAGTAGCTAATGAAGAATATAGTTCAAGCAAGAAACCAATTTTTGAGCTAACCTATTTAGAACCAAGAAGCAAAATATGTTTATTCATCATCTAGGTTTTAGGCTGCCGTCTTCAAATACAATTTCGATGTCAGGTTTCGATGGGCTTTGTCTTCACACTATGACCAAAGGTGCGCGCCAATCAATTAGCCGCCGTAGATGAAGGAAATGGCAGGGGATCCAAACTCTGTGATTTGGGGAAAATGGTACATAACATTATCATATCACGGTTTTGTTTAGGTTAAATTGTTTTTGGTCAGCCCGACTTTGCAATAGAGCTCAGTTTTGATCCCCTTTCAAATGTTTAGCTTTCCAAACTCTGTTTCTCTGATACGTATTTAAAATTTGAATTCATGTATCAATTTTGTATTAATTTCATGTACCTATAGACTAATTGTTGTTAAACGCAAATCAATAACCCTTTTGCCCTTTTTTCTTTCACAACTACAACATCAAAATTTCTAGAATCCTAGAATTTTCAGAGAAATCCAACATTCGTTGTACACTCATGTATACACAACTGCATACATAAATTGTATATGTAGAGCTGTAGAAAGAGGAAACATATATAGAGATGGAGCACAAAGGGCACATCAAACAAGATGATGATCTGTATAGTGGCTAAGTATCTGATTAAGTGTACATGGATGTCGATTTTGATGCCGAAGCCGAGGCCGACGTAGATGACAATATTTTTTACTCTATATGTGTATACACATGTACATTTGTACGTATATAAGCATGTAAATTTACAATTTCACTAGTGTTTGAATTACAGGAACTGAAGAGTACTAAGAAGAGGTTTCATAAGACTGATGAAGAAAAAGGAGAAGAAATGTAGGCCAATGTGAAGAAAGAGATGGGTGCTGCTGAAGGTATTGCATTTTTGAAATTGATGCTATAAATGTACATGTTAATTATTGGTTTTTGTGCAGGTTTAATTGGATGTGTTAATTTTATGATCTATAGTTTTGTGGGCTTCCATTCCTACAAAATTGTGTTTTTTGCTGTTCGAAAAAGACAAGCATATAAGGGTTCAAGCTGAGGCTACTGGATAATTAGGATTTTATTATTTCCACTAATTGTGGGCTTACCCGTTGATGTTTAAATCATGAAAGGATATAGCTACAAGAATTAAAGTTGTTGGTTTATAAATGAACTTTTCCATAGTTTTAGTTGACTTTAGCTTGAGTGTTAAATTCTTTATAAATTTCTATTATGACAAATGAGGCTGGATGCCAAGATGAATATTCTTTATTATAGCCAATTAATGTGGTTACACTTGCCTACTTCCATTCGTAAGCAGCCTTTTTATGTCATTTGCACTTGACTTGCATCTGAACATCATAAATTTTTTTTGCCTCATTATTTATTGACTAGAGTTGATGCAATTTGAACTTGCTCTATAAAGCTCTTGAAAATCATTCTATTCTGTAGTCTGTACATGATCTTTGATTGAAATAACTTTTAGTGTTATCTTCTCTTCTGCTTAAGATTACTTCTTACACATAGACGTCGACATTCTTTGGGAAACTATCAATGTATTGCACTATATTGATTGCCTTTGCTTCAACTCATTTGGAAGATTACAGGTTGAACGAAGAGGAAGTGGATGGTATCCCGAGGGTGGGCAAAATCATGAGTTCACGAAATAATTATTGTAATTGCAAGCACGCATAATGGGTGTCATAGAGGTGACACGTAGGGCTTATTTATGTGGAAAGCTCTACAATGAGAGTATATTTGGTTCTGTTAAATATCTATAGATTTTGTTTCCAGGTTTGCCCCGTTCTGCCTTATTCATCCTATTTAATATCATTTTTGTATACATGTATTTGATTTAGCTATTCATACCACAATTATGTTTTTCCATATGTTTGTTATATTTTTTTAATTTTAATTAGATCTTCACATTTCATTGTTACTCATACTGAACCATGTCTCTTCCCATCTACCATTTTCAAATTTTAAATTGGAATTTACACATGTTTGGCTACTTCAATATTCCACCGTAGCCAATTGTATAACAATTCAAAGTTCTTACTTATTGTTAAGTCCTTTATGCTTTATACCTAACTCATAACCTGGACATTCTTTCCACACATTATGTCTTACAAAAATTCAGCAAGGACATTGACGGTACTTCAAAGTCTTGATTCTTGATATGTTTTATCAATACTTCCCTCTTCTAAGAAATTAAATCAAACTAGCGACTTTGAAAAACCAGACCAAGTTTGAGCCCAAGAGGCTGTGCCATAATTTCAGGTTTGTCTGAGTAAAAAAACATTGAGATAACCAAGATGTTGGGGTTTTGTGTTTCTTTTTATTTCTCTTTTTTGGTGGGCTATGGGTAGTTGAAATTTTAAATCTTAGAATTCTGTAATGAAAGATTTCATATTGGAATATCAGAAATCTCTCTTTTAGGTTGACTTAGCTGTTTTCTTTTTCCGTTCTAACAACTTGAAATATTTCTATTGATAGCAATTACCTCACTCCTGGTTCTTATTCGAGTTAATGCCCTTGTTTGATTCTCATTATTTCCAAAATAGATTTTTCACTTTTTTTTTCAACCACACATTCTTTAATAAAATAATATTACACAGAAATTCAAAACTTTTTCTTATTTTTTAACCACACATTCTCCATCAATCTACTATTTAAAAATGCATTCTTAGGCCAAAAATGGAGCTCAAACATGCTCAATATATATGGTGGAACTTTATTCCTTCTATGTCATGACTTGGTTTTCAACAACATCAACAAGTTATCGATATCAAACAGTCGTCATAAATCTTATAAGTTTAATGTCCTTTCACTATAAAAGATGTGATTCTTTTGTATCTTATATGAATCGTGTCTTTTTTTCACAAACTGAAATTCGTATACTATAAGCTAGATGCTATAATTGAAATTATCCCTCATTGAAGAGAAGTTATACTAATGTTGTATGTATTGCTCATATAAAGTGGAACACGAGTTTACTGGATCAAAATGATTAATGTCAGAGCGAAGCTCACCGAACGTAACGGAGTGACGACATCGACCTCGTAGGTTTAATTTACTATTTGTTTATCAGGAACACTAAATAGGTATGGGTACAGGGAAAACACCTCCGTAGTACGGTACACCTAAAGTCTTGTATGGGCTTGGGCTAGGGTTAGTATAAATACTGATGATATAGTCCTATTATTCATACTGAATAAAAATCTCCTCTTTGCTCCTTGTAGACGTAGGTACATCGTCGAACCATGTTAAATACTTGAACTCGATTTCTCTGTTTTCCTTATCTATTATTTTGAGTTTAAAGTCCAACCATCGGTATCAAAGCTTCAGGTCTAGATGACAAGTTCTTCGATTGCAAAATTCGATGGGATAAAGTTCGACAAAATTGGAAATTTTGAATTATGGCAACGAAGGGTGAATGATTTATTGGGAAGGCGCTATCTAGGAAAAAGTCAGATGGCATGTCAGATGGTAACTGGGAAGAGCTCGAGGCTTGGGCATTGGGTACAATTCGGCTCTATTTGGCGAACGAGATCATATATCACGTCATGGACGTTAAGTCTCCGACGAAGGTTTGGCTAAAATTGGAGAGTCGTTACATGTCAAAATCTCTCACAAACTAACTACATCTGAAACATCAATTGTATAGACTAAAAATGCTAGAGGGTACAGTTCTAATTAAACACACAAATGTTTTTAATCATATTATTAGCAATTTGTTGCGACTTGAAATCAAGTTCGATGACGAAGGCAAGGAAATGATTTTGTTGTACTCTCTTCCTACCTTGTATGGCCACCGATGACCACATTGACGTAGGGACAAAGAGACTCGAATTAGAAGAAGTCACATTAGCCCTGTTGGCCTACAATCAGCGAAAACTGCGTACTGGCGAAAGTTCATAGGGTGAATGGTTGATTATGAAGGGCTACAGAATCGTGGGAAAAAGAAGGACGGGGTGGTTCTTACAAAGGAATTATGAGATCAAAATCCAGAAATCAAAATAAGAAAAACGTCAAGTGCTACAAGTGTCATCGGATGGGTCACTTTAAAAAGGATTGTCCGGATAAGAGTAGGGTGATGAAATGAAAGGTGATAGGTCTTCAAACTCGACTAGTGTTGCAAAATGAGACTCGAATTCTAGAGATGTACAAGCTATCGGTCTTTGTAGGTAATTTTGACAGATTATGTGACACCCCGTACTTAAGCTTCAAGTGTCACGTACTAAACATAATAACCTCTACCCTTGTTATATGAAATTTTTTAAAGAAATTTGAAATATATATATTGGAAACTTATTTTCAACTTATAGTAGAATATCTCTATAAACTTTAATGGCCAGTAGAAGTGCTGACCTAAAATTATTCTTTACATATGCGAACTCTACGCAGTCACGGCTGGTTGAGGCAGCCAGTTTAAACATTTTTATAAAATTCATCCCAACTCCGTTTTCTATGAAATCTATGGCATTAGAAAGACGTTTTCAAGTAGTTTCCTATGTTAAAATATGAGAAATTTCAAAGATCATATGATATAGACGTTTTGCCAAAAACAATGAGGTACTGCACAAAAACTTCAGATTTACCTTTCGATACTTAAAAATTTATATCTTGTGTCACACATATTGAAATTGAGTGATTTTTGTGCTCATGTAAAGAAGACTCAAAGATGGATACTACAATATTTTTAGAGTCTCAAATGGCTGTCTTTAGAGTTCGTAATTGCACTTTCAATTGATCCTAAGAATCTGTCAAGTTTCTGTCTCTTTTACCATTTTAGGAAAAAGCCTATAAAAATGCCTTTGAGCACAACCTGAGAGATGTGATTACAAAATATATTTCCAGTACCATATTACATCATATCTTATACATTCTTATATTTAATACCACTAGAAAAACATAAGAAAAATAGTCTTCGAGCAAAACATACGGAAAGGAAATTTCGATATAAAATAACTTTGTCCCATCATCGAGTATGCCAACTGACTTCCACCAACTCAACTTAAAGATCACGGATCTAAAAATTTAGTATAAATACTATGAGTATAAATAATACTCAGTAAGATACCATGCTCAGATTTAACATGTTAATACTACACAAAAGAAAGCATTCGAACACATACTTGCACATTCTGGCTTGCCGGTGCCCTTCAGACTTGTTCTAAGGCATAAATAGATATCTAACTTTGTGGACTTGTCCACATCTTTCATATTATGGTTTTCATGCGTAGTTTAAGCATAAATATTACCATGAAATCCAACCACTTGAGCATAGAAAGTATCTTATCTTAAAACTTGGGTTTGAAAAGTGTACTCGAAAGTGTTAGTCTATGCTCTTCTCCTTCTATTATGATTTTATCTTTTTCTCTTTACCGTCCTTCACTAACTCTTGCTATTTATTTTTCTTTGAAATAAATTTTTTGTTGCAAAGATAATTGAAGGAAACCTTTCTTAATTATTTGTAGGTAAGGAAAACCTATGGGCTAAGTAAGGTGTAAATGGTTACTATCTATCAAGTTAAAGTTTGGTGCCTACATCTACATGTGAGTTGCATGGATGCACTTCATAAATTTAACTAAACACCTTATGCTTAAGTTAAACACTTCACGCTTGCCATACTAGGAAAAATTACTCCACTATAAAGATAGCTTGCAACTAGTTGACACCACATGCTTGCTTGTTACTACAAAGATAAACACCTCATGTTTGAATATTAAATACTAAACACCTCATGCTTGCTTGTTACTTCACTACACAGATAAACACCTCATGTTTGCTTAACACTTCATGCTTGAATATTAACCACTAAACACCTCATGCTTGCTTGTTACTTCACTACAAAGATAAACACCTCATGCTTGCCTTAGCCACCTCATGCTTGCTTGTTATTTCACTACAAAGTAACATTCTACTCTCGGCCAAGTTGAAAAGAAATGCTTATCTATAGTAATTAGGTGTAAAATTTGACATTAATCCCAAAAAACCTAATTAACTAATCTTGGCAAACTTTTAATCAACCAACAATAAAAACTTGGCAATCACTAATAATTTTGGCCATATAAAATTTTGATAAGTTAAATTATCATACTAAAAATTAAATGAGCAAGTTAAACGAGCATAAAATTCGGAGTATTACAGATTACATGACTCTTAGGTACTTGATTCAACATGTTTATATCATATGTGTCCTCACTGGGATTGGTTTGATTCATATCATTTGTGTAATTTTAGATCTTTTCTTATGGGTAATGATGTATTTGAAAGATCATTGGAATGGGGTCTATAAAATTTAAAATGTTCGATGGTGTGGTGAAGACTTTAGAGATGTTTGACATGTACCAGAGTTGAGAAAGAACCTAATTTCTAGACACATGTGGCTATTCTTATAAGACAGAGTGTGGGGCATAGACAATGAAGAAAAGAACTATGATTGTGATGAAGGTAGGGATGGCAAAAAGTCCATTAAACCCGATACCCATGGGCCCCATCCTAAAAGGACAGAAATTACCCACTTAATCGAGTATCCGGGGTGGGGGCGGGTAACGAGGTCCCCGTCCCACCCTGTTTAGTTTAGTTTTAACTTTTACAAAACAATTTTTTAACTTGCTATACATAATGGGCCATTACCCAAAATTTTACCCAAAGGAACAAAACATTCTCAACCAATTCCTAGAATCCTAATTCAGTGAGTCAGTGATGTGAGGGTTTGCCAATTTTGAGAGATTATTTTCAATTTTCACCAAAAAAAGATGTACATCTTCGATCTCAATTTGTCAATTCCTTGCCGCCATCATCTCTAGCCTCTTTTGCCATCAAAGTTCCTGCTCATTATCTTCCTCACCATCTATATTCTCTCATTTCCTTTCAAATCGAAAGCCAAACTACCAATACCGAAGGACTCGAAGTAATTTGGCAATTTCTTCCACTTAAAATTGATTGAATGATGAAGGTAAAACTTCCATCTTTGGTTGGGTATTCTGGAAATTTTTAGAGGTATAATTCCATTTTTTGCCTCCTAAGCTACCTAGTTAAGCTTTACCTTAAAATGATTGGCTGTCGAAAATCCCTAAACAATGTAAAAGTGGTTAGTTCCAATGCGCCAAAAAATAGACTTAGTGGTTACCCCATGTCCTCAATACTATCCCATGTTTTTTCCCTAGTTTCTAGTTTAAGAAGCCTTGTCGGTTGTGTGAAGATTTGTAAAATCTTGTATTTTGTAATTGTAAATTCGTAATATAAACAAACACTAATTATTTGAAATCTAATAAACTTCGCATTTTGTGATTTTCTTTCTATTTAGGGATAGATGTGATGTGCATTATGTTTCTTGTGTTTATAACCATTGTGTATTTAGTGGCTCTGACATTCCATATATCAAATGTTGTATGTTTCATCGATTTGATAGCATATTTATGAATTAATAATGTGGCTTAGCAATTGGAATTTTAGTGATTTGCATTCAAATAATTGATGTCTTCATTGATAGTGTTAATGAACATTTAAAAACTCGTGATACTTATATGCCATTATTGGCATGGTTCTGGATTTTCATGAGCCCAAGGTCTTGGTAATCCAATCCAACTATATTGCATTAATGATGATGTTGTGTAGTAGATCAAAATAGGAAATATGCACATAATTCATGTAATACAATCTCTGTATATGTGTTAGCAGGTCAAAAGACATGCATTTACGTTCATGCTTAGGTTTCAAAATAACGTTCAATTATTTTTGTTGTTTTTCCTTCTCATGTGATTTTTTTTTCATTTTAGATGTTTGAATTACGTCATTGTACACCAGTACCGAGCATTGGAAGTACTTCACTACGACCAAGTACTAGGCCATTGTATGAAAACTTACCTTGTCACGGAAACACACAACAAGATCCAATAGACTTGTGTGAGGATGAGGGGAATAGAGGACAAGGTAAAAAAAGGAACTTAATTTCGGTATTGTGGAATTACTTAAAAAAAGAGTTATTGAGAGAAAAGAGAAGGCAATTTGTAACTACTATGATAGAAAATTAGGGGCTAAAAGTAAGAATGAGAGAAAACATTTGCATGATCATATGAAAAGATGTTCACGCCGAAATCGAAAAGACATTAAGCAAACAATATTGAATCTAGTAAATGGAGCTTGTGGGAGGGTTTCATTGAGTACTTACTCATTTGATCAAGACAATACTCGGAGGGAACTTGGAAGCATGATAATCTTACATGAGTATCCACTTTCAATGGTTGAACTCCTTAGATAAGCTTTCTAGTAGTTTGCTTTTGTTAAATGGTGGATTTTTCCACATGTTGTTGTGCGCACATATTGAACTTGATAGTTAAAGATGGTTTAGAGATCATTAACTTTAGTGTTGAGAAAATTCGTGATAGCGTTGCATAGTTGACATCAACTCCAAAAGGAGTGGAAGAATTTGAGAGTTTTGCACGTCAATTGAAAATCTCTTGTTCCAAAAAGTTAGCACTTGATTGCAAAACTAGGTACAACTCTACGTACTTAATGCATCATAGTGATTTACAATATATGTATGTTTTTCCTCGACTAAAGCAATGTGAGTCACAATATAATGTTTGCCTAATTAATGAAGATTGAAAATTGGCGAGGGAGATACGTGAAAGGTTGGAGGTATTTTTTGAAGTGATTGAAATATTTTTTGGGACTAAGTACCCAACATCAAATCTTTATTTTTCTAATATTTGTGAGATAAAGTTATCAATTTACGATTAGATGAAATCTCCTTATGAGGAAATCAAAATGATGGCTTCAAGTATGATCAACAAGTTTGAAAAATATTGGAGCGATATTCATGGAATTTTGGCAGTAGCTAGTGTGTTGGATCCAAGATTTAAAATAAAGTTGGTTGAATATTATTTTCTAATGATTTATGAAAATGAAGTTTTGGATCTTGAGATTGAAAAGATTAGGACATTTTGTCACAATCTGCTAAATAGCACAAAACAAGACATGGATCAAGTAGAAACATGACTCAATCTTCAAACCAAATCGAGGCATCTATTCTATAAGCAAAAAAGACCGGTTGATGCAATTTGATTTATTTATTTCTAATACCACTAGTACTGATAGTTCGAAGTCAGATCTTGATATTTTCTTGGACGAGCCTATATTACCTAGATCTAATGATTTTGACATATTGGCATGGTGGAATGCAAATTCAACAAAATATCCTTCTATGCAAAAAGTTGCAAGAGATATTTTAGCTATTTCAGTATCCATAGTGGCGTCAGAGTTTACATTCAGTACTAGTGGTAGATTTGTTAGTCCACACAGAAATAGGATTCATCCAAACACTTTGGAGGCTTTGATGTATCCTAGAGATTGGTTATGGGCTGATATTCAGGGTACGAAAAATACAATTTCATGTGTTTTTCATACTTATTATTTTTGTTATTTCTTTACTGCTAACTAGTTTTATTTATTGTTAGAACAGTCATCACCTACATCGTACTCTGGACTCTGTATGCAGTTGAGTGACACTAATATTGAAGATGAGGTAAATTGATTTTTCTTTAAATGGACTTGCATATAAATAGCTAAATACGTTATTTGTCTAACTAATAATCACTTTTACAGTCATCAATTTTTATGGATCCTGATATAAACATTCTAGAAAAAGATGGCAGCACTTGAAGATTTAAAACATGAAATGCTGCATTATGTGATGTTTGTTTGCGCGCTATCTTGTAATTTATCCAATAATTTTTATCTTGTATTTAAATCTTCAAATTATTTTTAATTTTATGGGTAATGTAATTTTATAACCTGATCAAGTACTTTGGATCTAACCTTTATTTCATTTTAAGGGTTTTATATTTATTGTATTATGGAAATGTCATAATCAAATACCTATATTAAAAGCTTTTTTTTTAAAAAAAAATGTAAACACCTTAAATGGGTATAGGGACGGGTATGGGGTAGAGAATTACCCAACGGGGTGAGGGCAGGGAAAGGTTGCCTCGACCTCGTTGCCATCCCTAGATGAAGGGTGAAAAATTGGCACGAAATATCTACAAACTATTGGGGAAAATACAGTTGTAGGTAGAGTTGCTATAGCAGAATCTGAGTCAAATAACACTCTCCTATGGTATATGCGACTGGGCAATATAGGAGAACGTGGTATGATTGAGCTTCACAAGAGGAATTTGTTGAAGGGAGTAAAATCGTGCAAGCTAGATTTTTACAAGTTTTGTGTGTTTGGAAAACAATACAATTCAAGACAGAAAAGCACAAGACAAAGGACATTCTTAATTATGTGCATTTTGATGTTTGGAGACAAATAAGGGAGTTGTTTAAAGATGGATCTCGATATTTCATTACTTTCATTGATAACTTCTTTAGAAAAGTCTATATATATTTCATGAAGCATGAGTCTAAAGCCCTTGCCAAGTTCAAATTGTGGAAAGTAGAAGTAGAGAACCAGATAGGTAGAAAAATTAAGTATCTCATGACACACATTGTATAGAGTACACAGATTCACTGTTTTTGAAAGTCTGCGATAGGCATGGTATTCAGCGACACTATACAACTTGCAAGACACTGTAGCAAAATAGTGTGGCGGAGAGGATGAACAGAACAATTGCAAAATGGGAAAGATGCATGAGGTTGAATGTAGGACTTCCAAAGAATTATTAACAGAAGGTGTGAACATGGCATGTTACTTCATAAATAGATCATGAATAGCGCTAGATGGGAAAGTTGTAGAGGAATCTTGGATAGGTAATGAAGTTGATTATTCTGGATTAAGAGTATTTGGTTTACATGCATGTATCTAGTGATCAGAGATTCAAACTTGATCCGAAATCAAGAATGTGTATTTTCTGGGCTATGTGAAATGTATAAAAGGATACAATTTTTGGGATCCAGAGGCAAAGAAAATGGTGATCAATAGGGATGCAGTCTTTGATAGGTATTCATGCTTAAAGCGCTTCCAGATAAAGAGAAGCGCAGTTCAGATGAGGGCAATAGCAAAAGACAAGTAGTGCAAGTAGAGCTAGACAACGTTGACATGGAGATTAATGCTCAAAGAGTAGATTGTTCTGGCTCAAAAGATGAACAATATCATAATATTGCTAAAGATAGACCAGTCATACTATCAGGCCACCGGTAAAGTATGAATTTGAGGAGTCAGTTTCTTATGCACTCATTACCAGTAATAGTGATCTTATAACTTTTCAAGACGTCATTGGTAGTCAGGAGAAAAGTAAATGGATAGAGGTTATGATGGAGAATATTGAGTTATTGCATAAAAATGATACCTGGGATCTGGTGGAGCTTCCAGAGGGAAATAACTAATAGGGGTAAGTGGATGTACAGAAAGAAAAAAGCAATGTCAGAAAAGGAAAGGGAAAAATACAAAGCTTGGTTAGTAGCTGATAAGTGTATTTTGTACACTTATTCGTAGCCTTAAATCATGATATTTTATTATCTTTTGGATTAAATTCTACATAATTTATGTTAAATTATGTTTTGTAGGTAAAACTTTATATTTAATGAAGAATTGGAGAAAATAATGCAAACATGGTGAAAAATGACAAAATTCAAAGATGAATTCCTTGGAGAGAAATAATATATTAAATGAGTTATAGTTATATGGGCCTCAATAGACTTGCATTAGAAATTTTAATTGGAGGCCAAAATTAAACCCATATATATTTAAACCTATGTATTATACTATATATACACACAAGGCACAGGAGACGAACGAAAAAGGTGCACAGAAAAAAAGGAGAGAGGGGCGCTGAAACAGAGAAAGAACATGGAAAGAAAAAAACAAAAGAGAATCATAAGGAAGAAAAGAAGAGAAAATGAAGAGAGGGAGAGGAAGGGAAGGAAAGTCAACAGAAAGAAAAACCGACAGAAAGAAATAGAAAATAGAAAGAAAGAGAAAAAAAAAAGAAAAAAGAAAAGAAACTGCAAATACCAGAAATTTTCACACTTCGTCAATTTTTGGTGATATCTTTCCACTTTTTCTTGTTTTTATTCTTCCAGCATGAACAACTAATTTTTATATTAGGGAAAACTCTGTAGTCGACTTGTGATTCTTTATTTTTATATTCAAGATTTATGTGATTTATTTATTTATGTATTAGTTTTATTATGAGTTTAATGCATTAAATCACCTGATCAATAATTTGATGATTATGTGAGTCTCTTACAAATTGAGAGATGAGTTTGAGATTTAGACCATATAATAAAATTTGATAAATTAATATAACGTGTAAAGATACATATACTAATTATTGCGGTCATAATTTGAATTCTTAGAACTAGTGTTTTGTTTAACTAAAATTGATCCACATAGAGATATGAAATTGAATTAGTTAAATAGGCTCAATGAGAACTCGAGATGGGTAAATTGAATACAATAGAAGAATTCGATCGAACACTACTTTAGGTTATAAATATTGATTTAAGAATAAAGGTGATCAATAGATGAAATTATTATGCCCTAATATTCACCACATACTTGTTTCTTCAATTATCCATTGTTTACAATTTTTTTTATATTTTTAATTAGTCAAAAGTAGTTAGGAAAAATCATCATAAATATTTACTTGCTTATATCAAATATGAGCTAGAAAAAGTAGATTAAGACCTGAAGTATAGTTTTCGTGGGAACGATAATCCCTCAAATGTCCACTATATTACTTGTTACAATATTGTACACTTGCGATATAAAAAAATTCAACAGTAGCTAAGGGATACTCATAGAGGAGTGGAAGACACATTTCCATTAAAATTGTCTTGGCAATGGTGGCCAGTTTTGATTTGTAGTTAGAGTAACTGGATGTGAAGACCACCTTCCTTCATGGTGATTTGGAGGAGTAGATTTTCATGGAGTAGCTAGAGGGGTTCTTGGAACAAGGACCAGAGAATCTTGTGTGTAAACTAAAGAAGTCTTTATGATGACTACAATCAATGAGAGTATATTTGTTGTGTTTACTAAAGAGTTCTTGAAGATGATTCATATATTTTCATGATATTGTATGTGGATGACGTGTTAATTGCTATTAAGAACATGAGTGAGGTACACATATTGAAGTCTTTGTTGAGTAGTAAGTTTGACATGAAAAACTTGGGACCGGCTAAGAAGATTCTTGTCATGGAAATCAACAGAGATAGAAAGGTCAAAAAATTATAGGTGTCTTGGAAAAATTATTTGAAGAAAGTGTTGAAGAGGTTTAGCATGCCCGATACAAAATTAGTAGGTACACCATTGGCAAATCACTTCAGATTGTCTAGTAATCAGTGCCTTAAGAATGAAGAAGAAATTACAGAGATGCGAAGGTGCCTTACGCCAACATAGTAGGATGTTTGTTGTATACAATGGTGTGTATCATACTAGATTTAGCACATGCAGTCAGTGTGGTGAGCAAGTACATGGCTAATCCTGACAAAGAGCATAAGAGAGCTGTAAAGTGATTTTCAGATACTTGAGAGATACAATGGAGTGTGGGTTTATGTTTGAGAGACAACATGATGATGTTTCAGTTCAGGGATACATAGATACAGATTATGCAGGCAACTTGGATAACAAATTGTCCTATATAGGTTATATTTTCACACTTGTAGGTTGGAGATCAATGTGCAGTCACTTGTGGAATTATCTACAACTGAAGTGGCAGCAATTGAGGCAGCCAAAGAATTATTTTGGTTGAGAGGGCTTGTCAAGGAGCTTGGAATCAAGCAAGATGAAATGAAGTTGTATTGTGATAGCCAGAGTGCTATCTTCTTAGTAAAGAATCAAATTTATCATGTAAGAACCAAGCACATTGATGTGAGATTTCAAAAGATAAGGGAGTTGGTTATTTTAAGATAATTATTGCTAGAGAAGGTGCAGACCTCAGAGAATGTAGCAGAAATATTGATAAAGCTAATCACAGTAGAACTTGATTAACATCTCTAGGTGTTAGAGAGGATGTGTCCCAACTTATTAGTCTCAGATGGTGTGGTTTTTCTTTGGTTATATTTGATTCAATGTTTTCTCCTAAATGGTGAATATTTGCCAAGGTGGAGATTGCTGTAAATGTGGATCATATAGAGTAGAAAACATGTTTATTGGATCAAAATAGTCAATACAGGAGCGGAGCGACGACATCGCCCTTGTGGATTTAATTCAGTGTTTGTTTGCCAAGGACACTGAATAGTTTGGGGATGCGGGGACAACATCCCTAATACGGAACATGTGTATTTTTTCTTGTACGGGGCCTTAAAGTGTTGTATAGGATTAGGCTAGGGTTAGTATAAATACTGATAATGTAACCATAGTGTAAAAGCGGATGCGACTGCATACCTATCTACCGAGACAAAACTGAAGGCTGAAGGATGAACTATGTGACTGCATTGAAATGTACTATGCGATCGCATAGTACATTTTCGGGGTAAAATTTTCATTTTCCACTAAAGTTTTCTAATTGCATTAAAACACTATTTTTTGATATCTTTGTAATCTTTTAGGAATTTGATTGCATTTTTACTAGATTTTCTAGCCATTAGTATAAATAGGACTTCAATATTCAATGTATGTACCTTTTGACAAATTTACTATTGAGATATATTTGAGAGATGATAGGAATGTAAAATACACATTTTACATCTTTATTTAATGCGCTCATGACTTTTTTATGCCTAAATGTACTTAATATTCTCATATTTTGGTTTATGTGGCAATTCGATGGATATGACGTAATTTGGAAGAAATAAGGGGAAAATGACCAAAATAAAAGAAAGCAAAAGTTCGGGAACTAAAGTGAAAATATTCAAAAGTTGTATCGAACCTCACGATAAAGACTTGAGAGTGTTAGAGGCCAATTGGATGAAGAAAGAAGTCAAATAGATGAAATAAAATCAAAGTATTATCAAATATCAACTTTTAGGCGAAAAAGTTACACATCAGTTTTTAGCTCCTATTGATACCCATTTTTGACATGGAAAACGATCAAATTTGAAGATGATGTCTGAATCAAAGTTGTAACCCATGAAGTTATATTTCCAATGCATATTGAATCGCCTCAATCGGATATTAGGAGAAGAAGATGTGATCAACATACTGAAGGCTGTCCGAAGGATACCGGCCTATTTTCTCTCTATTTTTCTTTGATCTATCATGTGTAACTAACTTTTGGTGCTTGATTGAAGGATACTGAAGCCTTGAAAAATATTATAACTGTGAGATCTACCTATTTTCAATGTTTAATTTATATTTTCAGTATTGAATATTCTTCTATGCATAATTTTATGATTGCCATGTTTGATTGCTAAGAGATCTATTAATTTTTCATATATTGCAATCTATAGCTAAGTTAAATCTTAAATCCGTAATTGTTTGAATCATTTAACTTGTGAAGCACTAGGATTTGATAATTTTCTGCGATAGATGTTATTGAATCTTAAGAAATTTTTTAAATAGATTGAATGTAACCGTTTGTGTTTATATTATCTAGTTCATCGATTTCTCTATTGTTTAAAACTGTTATTAAATTGAATCTTTAGCACTGGTCTAAGATTATTTGATAACTAGGGTTAATTAGAACGTTGGTTTCTGATTAACTAAAATTAAGGAAAAATATGAATTTATTTCAACGATGAATATTGTTAATGTGAATTGATTATTCTTTGTGGATTGATGAATGGTTATAAATCTCCAATGGTGGAAGTTGACTTTGATCAAGACTCATTTCATTGATTTAATACAACTCGTTAATTTACATTGTTATTTGTTACAATGTTGATTTCATTATAAACAAAACACACCAATTATGTTATAATGAAACATAAATTGTTTGAATTGCACATTTTCGTGGATCGACCCTTACTTCCATGCTACATTAGGTTTTGGGTGCCTATGACATCACACCAAGAGGATATTGTGCTTTTCAAACCTTGTTTCTCTTAGAACATTATTTGACTTTCAAGAAGATTTTTGTGGCGTTCAAAACATCAAATCGTGGGTTCTTCATTGTGTAATCAAGAGGTCATTTAAACTTCGTTTTCGTTTGGTTACTTGGTTCATTATTCTTTGTTCAAACTCCAAATCAAAACCAGGTTAGTCTTTGGGGCTTTCTTTTGAATTTTCAATCTTCGTTTGTAGTTGCTAGTGTTCGTTGCTATGTGGTTCCTCATAAGTTGGTATCAAGTAAGGTTCCAAATAATCAGGTTATATCTTTTGTTTCCTTGTTTTGAGTCTTCCTTTTTTTTTTTATTGTTCTTTGGCGATTCTTCGGGTCAGTCTTATTTCTTGAGTTTTTGATCAATAAGATTACCAAAAAAAGAGTAAAGTTGTTTTTCGAACTAATTACAGTCTAAATCAATTTTCGTTTGTTTGCTGGATTTGTAGTTGAATTCTCGAGGTAAAAAAAGGATCTTTCAAAATTTATAGAGAAAAAAAAATTATTGTCATTACTAGGAAATTTCCAGTAGTTTAAATTTCTGCTTTGAGTAAAAAGAGGGATCATTCAAAATTTATTCCATTTTTACGTTTCGTTGAATATCCATTTCCGTTCTTGTTTTCTCCTTTCACTTCTTTCGTGTCTTTGAGTTATTCTTCATCTTTTTCTTTTCTTTCTCATATCGCAATTCATGATCAATACTCGGTTGGGTCCACCAAAATATAATATTGGTTGAGTTTACATTGTTCTTTGAAGTACTTGGGCGAAAGCACTGAGTGTAAAAGGTGAGTGACGAGATTATTAGAGGGAAAAGCGAATAACTGATTGATACACGAGTGATCATTTGTGAGGCAGAACTTCAATAGAATTAGGATGTCGAACAGAGAGGGTTCCATATCAAAAGTAAGCTTGAATCAAAACTACATGGCGTATGATGTAATAAAGCGGTTGGAACGGGTACTTGGGGATGTGAGTGAAAGATCTGATAGGTTAGATACATTGATGGCAAGTCTTTATAGGGGACCTAGGATGGATGTACATGATGATACATCGATGGCAAATGCAAGAAGACCAGGTAGGCGGGAGCCAATGATGGACGTGCATGATGATTATGGATTTAGTAGTGATATGGATGATGGTGTATCGATGATGGGTGATATGGGTAGGATGAGAAGTAGAGGATGTAGGTTTGAAAGAAGGGGTATAATTCATTTTGGAGATGGAGTGGATGGGAATATGGGCAATCTTAAGATGTTAATTCCACTGTTAAAGGGAAAGAGTGATCCAGAGACTTACTTAGAGTAGACGGAAGAAGGTAGAGGTTAATAATTTGATTGTCCCATAATTATTTAAAGAAAGAAGGTGAAATTGCAGTTCTATGAGTTGTTTGATTATGCTATTATTTGGTAGGATCAAGTGGTTACATCAAGGAGGAGGAATCGAGAGTGAACAGTTTTAGATTTGGGATGAGTTTAAAGTTCATGGAAAGTAGTTGTTCGTGCCTAGTCACTATTACAGAGAGTTGTACCAAAAAATTTGTAAAGTTTATATCAAGTGTCGAGGAGTGTGGAAGACTACCATAAGAAGATGGAAAGTTGTTGATCGGGGAAATTGGAGGGATCGGAAGCCACCTATGACTCGTTTCCTAATGGGTTCACTAGAGACATTGCTGAATTGTTGTGGAGTTGCATCCCCCGACCCCCCCCCCCACCCCCCCCACATTATGTAGAAATTGAAGATATGTTGCATGTGGCTATGAAGGTAGAAAAACAATTGAAGAGGCAGGGGACAACTAGGCAACCAATGGGAGCTTCAGGGTCTAATTCATCTTGAAAACCGATGTGGGATAACAAAAATGATGGAGTTGTTGCAAAAGGAAGAACTGACTACTAAATGGAAAAGAGAATGGATATAGCATAAATTCCCAAAACAGAGCTACAGCCAGCTAGAAATCGGGATATCAAGTGCTTCAGATGCTTGGGAATTGGACACATCGCTTCTTAATGTCTAAACAAAAGGATGATGATCGTGCGCAATGGAGAAGTGGTGAATGACCGTGAGGAAGATTATGAAGGCATGCCGGCATTGGAGGAGGTTAGTGGAGGAGATGACACTGAATTTTCTATTGGGGAGTTACTAGTCATGAGGGGAACTCTCAACACTCAAATCAAGATGGATGACTTGGAGCAACAAGGGAAAACATATTCTATACACAATGCCACGTTGATAATACGATATGTAACATGATCATTGATGGGGGAAGTTGTACTAATGTGGCTAGCACAAAGCTTGTAGACAAGTTGGGATTAACCTTATTGAGACACTCTAGACCATATAGGTTACAATGGTTGAATGATAGTGAGAAAATTAAGGTGAACAAGAGGGTGTTGATCAATTTATCAATTGCTATATATAAGGATGAGATCATGTGTGATGTGGTACCTATACATATGGGGCATATCTTGTTGGGTAGGCCATGGCAATATGATAGGAAAGTCATTCATGATGGGTACAAGAATCGTTACAGTTTTGTTAAGGATGGGAGATCCATTACCCTTGCGATATTAACACTGGCACAAGTGTATGAAGACCAAATCAAATTGAAAAATGAGGAAGGAGAGTGAAAGAATTAGAAAAAAAAAAGAAAAAATGGTAAGATGGTGAGCACAATAGATAAGGTTGAGGTGGCTAGTAGAGAGCAGAAAAGAGGGGAGCCACATGAGGGAAAATAAAGAGAGTCTTCCGAGAGAAGAGAAAAGCCGAAAGTAAAATTCTTTGCAAAGTGGAGTGAGTTGAAAAAAGCGATAAATGAGAGGCAACAAATGATATTGTTGGTTTATAAGGAGTCATTCCTCAATCTTGAGGAACCTAACCCACCCCTCCCTAGTTTGGCTATTTCTTTATTATCGGAATTTGAAGATGTGTTTCTAGAGGACATGCCTAGTGGGTTACAACGCTTTCGAGATATTGAACATCAAATTGACTTCATTCTTAGAGCTATCATTCCAAATCAACCATCTTATCGAAGTAACCCCGAAGAGACAAATGAGCTTTAGAAGTAAGTGGAGGAATTGATGGACAAGGGGTACGTGAGGGAGAGCATGAGTCCATGTGCCGTTCCAATATTACTTGTGCTAAGAAAGATGGAACTTGGAGGATGTGCATGGATTACAAAGCCATCAACAACATAACGGTAAAGTATCGTCATCCTATTTCTATGTTAGATGATATGTTGGATGAATTGCATGGTGCTTGCATGTTTAGTAAAATTGACCTTAAAAGTGGATACCACCAAATTCGAATGAGGGAAAGTGATGAGTGGAAAACTACTTTTAAAACTAAATATGGTTTATATGAATGGTTAGTAATGCCATTTGGACCTACTAATGCACCGACCACTTTCATACGATTGATGAATCATGTCTTACCTGCTTTTATATGTAAATTTGTTGTTGTGTACTTTGATGAGATTTTATTATATAGAAAAGACCTTAATGAGCATGTAGAATATTTTAAAAGTGTACTTGTGGTTTTAAGAAATGAACAACTTTATGCTAATATTAAGAAATGTACATTTTGCATGGAAAATGTTGTTTTCTTAGGATTTGTAATGGGTACTAATGGGGTAGAAGTAGATGAGGAAAAAATAAAAGCTATTAAAGAATGGCCAACTCCTAAAAGCATAACTGAAGTTAGGAGTTTTCATGGATTGGCTAGTTTTTATAGGCGTTTTGTAAAAGACTTTAGTACAATTACTATACCACTTACGGAGATTGTTAAGAAGAGTGTGAGATTTCATTGGAGGTGATGAACAAGAACATGCATTCAATACAATTAGGGGTGTCCAAAATATCCGAATCGAACCGGACCGAACCGAACCCGAACCGAACCGAACCGAGCGGTTCTTCATAAGTTAAAGACCCCGAACGGTACCCGAATCGAGAACGAAAGGTTTGGGTCGGGTCGCTTGGGTGCTTCGACCAAGAACCGAAGAACCGAATGAGACCCGAAACTAAATAATTTTTTTTATTTTTTTATTGAATTAATTAAATTATTTTATTTTTTCTAACATTTTACATTGGTGGAAGATTAATAAATCAAGATTTGAATTTTTATCTGAGGTTGCAAGGGATGTTCCTGCCATTCCTGTATCTACAGTTGCTTCTGAGTCAGCATTTAGTACTGGAGGATGCATTCTTGATCCATTTAGGAGTTCTTTAACTCCTAAAACAGTTGAAACCTTAATTTGTACACAAAACTGGCTAAGAAAATATTATACTCTTGAAAGTTTCCCAAGATGAAATTTGCATTGAAGAAACAAAGTTCTATGAGGGCATTGAGACAGGTAATAGATATATATTATATTTTTTTATCAAATCTTATTAGTTGAATATTTTTTAGTTTATTTGTTTGTTAATTGTGCTTTTTCAATTCTTGTAGAGTTTTTTGCCATGACAAGTCAAGTAGTAGCAGTTGATGATTAAATCAAATAGTTGGTAAGTATTAATATCTACTTTTGGTATTTGTATGCATTGAATTAATGTTATTCGACAGCTAGTTATTTTTATATTTTTGAATTTGGTTATGTTAATTTGTAAAAGTTACAAATGAAATGTCATTAGTTATATTTATGTAGTGTTGCTGTAAATGTTAAAAAATTTAATTATGGTACGGAACCGAACCGACCCGAACCGAACCGAACGGAACCGAACCCGAACGGTTCCATAATTATATTTGGACCCGACGGGTCCATTTATTAAATACCCGAAAATCCTGGAACCGAGCAGAACCGAACCGAACCGAACCGAACCGACCCACGGACACCCCTAAATACAATTAAGGATATGTTATGTAATGCATCGGTTTCAAAGCTACCTAACTTTGATAAAACTTTTGAGATTGAATGTGATGGGGCAGGAATAGGTATTGGTGTTGTTTTGATGCAGGACAAAAGACCTATAGCCTAGTTTATCGAGAAGCTAAGTGGAATAGCACTCAATTATCCCATTTATGACAAAGAGTTATATTCACTTGTTCGAGCCTTGGAGACATGGCAGCACTACCTATGGCCTAAGTAGTTTGTGATACACACGGACCATAAAATCATTAAAGCATTTGCGAGGTCAAAGTAAGCTAAACAAAAGGCATGCAAAATGGATGGAACTTGTAGAGACCTTTCCTTATGTCATCCGTTACAAGCAAGGTAAGGAAAATGTGGTAGCGGATGCATTGTCTCGAAGGTATGTGCTACTAACTTCTCTTAGTTCTAAATTACTTGGTTTTGAGAATATTAAGGACATGTGTGTTAGTAATTTAGATTTCCCAAATATTTATGCACCATGTAATAAAGGGGCTATAGATAAGTTCTTTAAGCAGGATGGATACTTGTTTCGAAAAAATAAGTTGTGTGTTCCTAATTGTTCAATGCAAGAGGTTTTAGTAAGGGAAGCACATAGTGGTGGATTGATGGGACACTTTGGGATTAAAAAGACTTCAGAAATACTAGGAGAGCATTTTTATTAGCATGAGATGAAAAGCTATGTTGAAAGAGTTTGTAGTCGATGCATAACTTGTAAACATGCTAAATTTAAGGTTTTACCTCAAGGTTTATACACACCGTTACCTACGCCTAGTGAACCATGGATTGATATTTCAATGGATTTTTTTGGGTTTACCTAGGACTAAGAAGGGACGAGATTCAATATACGTGGTGGCAAATAGATTCAGTAAGATGGTACATTTCATAGCATGTTTTAAAACCGATGATGCCACTAACATTGCTAATTTATTCTTTAAGGAAATAGTGTGTTTACGTAGGGTACCTAAGAACATAGTATCTGATTGGGATATGAAATTCTTAAGTCATTTTTGGAGAGTTTTGTGTGGTAATTTATGCACTAAGCTTATGTTTTCAACAACTTATCATCAACAAATCGATGGTCAGACTGAAGTAGTGAGTAGGACCATGACACAATTATTACGCACTGTAGTTAATAAGAACTTGAAGAGTTGGGAAGAGTGTTTACCGTTCATAGAGCTTGCATACAATAGGGCCACGCATTCTACTACTTCATTTTCGCCATTTGAAATTGTTTATGGTTTTAATCCACTAATACTTTGGATTTAATACTTTTACATGTGAATGAACGAGGTAACTTAGATAGTAAAAGAAAGGTCGAGTTGTTGAAATCACACATTTCGCATCGCAAGAAAAAAAGGGTCGAAAAAATATGACATTTGAATCGGATATTGGGTTTGGGTACACTTCAAAAATGAACATTTTCCAAAACAAAGGAAATCAAAGTTGCAATCACGAGGGGATGGTCCATTTCAAGTTTTGGAGAAGATTAATGACCATGCATACAAGTTGGATCTTCCAAGTGAGAATAATGCTTCAGCAACTTTTAATGTGTTTGATCTCTCTCTTTTTGATGCAAGTGCAGATTCGAGGATGAATCCTTTGAAGAGAGAGGGGATGATATGATTCAGGAGTCGAGCCCAGGACGAGACCCGTTGATTATCGAATGAGGCTTGATGACACGTTCGAGGGCAAAGTGAGAAAAAGAGGTGATGGGATTACTTGTTCAAGCTATGGTGGACGAAGTGTCAAAGTTAACAAGTCAAGGAACAAGTTTCATGTTGGTCTAGGAAGAAGAAACCAAATGGATCAACTCGGTTCAAGCAACAAATGAGCAGCGTTGATGAAAATGTGCATAACTTTCAGCTCAAGTGTCGAATTTTTGCCCATGAGTACAATCTGAAATTGTAATGAAATTCTGCACAAGAAAAAAAGGGTATCAATTTTAACACTATGCAATCGCATAGTGTAAAAGTGGATGCGACCGCATACCTATCTACCAAGACAAAACTGAAGGCTGAAGGACTGCATAGTTCATTTTCGGGGTGAAATTCTCATTTTCTGCGAAAGTTTTCTAATTGCATTAAAATACTATTTTTGATATCTTTGTAATCGTTTAGGAATTTGATTACGTTTTTACTAGATTTTCTAGTCATTAGTATAAATAGGACTTCAATATTCAATGTATGGACCTTTTGACAAATTTACTATTGAGATATATTCGAGAGGCTATTGTGCTTTTCAAACCTTGTTCTTCTTAGAACATTCTGAACTTATCAAGAGGATTCTTGTGGTATTCAACACCAAATATGGAGCACGTGTTGTGTAATCAAAAGGTTATTCAAACTTCATTTTTATCTGGTTACTTGGTTCATTAATTCTCGATTCAAAATCAAAATTGGGATTATTCTTTGGGTTTTCTTGGGATCTTCAATCTCGTTGTGGGTTGCGTAGTGTTCACTGCTATGCAGTTCTCATCATTTATGAATAAAAGATCATATATGATCTTGAAAAAACTAGGTATATTTGTCATGTAGATTTTAATATTGTTGTAGGACTGTGTTCCAACAAGATGATATCAAGCTCCTAAATTCTGTGGATCATTTACAAATCACTTCCCCTTTCTCTTTTTATTACCGGCTTGTAGAAAGAATTGATTTTTCCCTACCTTCATTGTGCAGAAAAAAAATATTTGTTAGAACTTAAAAGACAAAGATGAGGGAAATCTGATTGAATTCATTTTACAAAGATAGTACACGGCCTCCCTTTTTAAAGGCCTTACATGATGCAAAATAAATAATATTTTATATACTTTTCTACCAACTACCACTACTAGATACTTAGTCAAATACATCAACTTGCAGTAGGACTAACTAGCCTAACAAATCACAATGACTAGTGCTTGACCAATACAAAAAAACGTGTGACAAAGTGGTAGATCAAAAAGTGACTTAATTCAACAAAAGTGTCACACCAAGTTCATCAGTATTTCATTCCAACATGTTACTTGTGATTTTTATATTTTATTTTATTTTTGCAGTATATACCTGCAATTGATATATGGAGCATTAATTACATATTTGCCAAACTTTTGACAGGAAAACCTCTTTCTCCCTGTAAAATATGGTTCATCAATTAAATCTCATGACTAATGTGTTGGGTACACCACCAATGGAAACCATTGCAAGGGTGTGTGCTTGTGATAGTTCTTTTTATGCAGGGAATAATCCTAACTTCAAACATTTAGATAGCTTTTTTGTTTGTTTACCTATTAATTCATATGATAGATAATATATATATGAATGAAGAAGTTAACGGCACAATTTACTTTAGAGCATTAGAAATTAGGCCCGTAATTAGGAATTTAGGATCTTTTGTCTTTACCAATTAATTTATGAATGTTTTTATTCTTTTTATCTAGTCTGTCAAATTTTTTTCCCAATTTTTTTCCTAATGGTTTATATTCTTAATATTATTTGCGTTTTGTTTTGTTTTGTTTTTTCTAGCGTAGGTATGAGTTTCAACATATTCTGTGTGTTTCCTTTTGAAATTGAATTTATTATGTGGTTTCTACTTTTGATTTTGACAATCCTGTCTCTCTCTCTTAAAAGAGTGAACACACCATCTATTCATTCTTCAGTACATCTATTTTATAGAGAGTGATTAATGTTTAATTCTTTTCTTTTATAGTTCTAGTGAGATCATTAGGAGAAAAGATCACAATCTCTAATGGCAGCAGCAGCAAGGGTCTCTGCTCCTAACATTAGTTGTAATTTATTATTAAAGTCTATACTCTTTATTTTGCCTTAGTTATATAAATTCTGTAAAGGTTTATTTCGTCAACACATAATGAATAAGCTGTTGTGATTATGTATGTCATATTATGCTGGTTTTTTTACTTCCATTTTGGTGGAATGCTAGGGTTTGGGAGTTCTATCCCTCTCTCTCTTAGTACATTGTAGGGGTTTATATGCTAGAATTACTCAATTTTCTCCTTTGCATTTTAAATGCACAAGATAGGCAATTGCGTAATTTGGAAAAGGCTTCTGGCAAAGATGTTAGGGTGTGTGACCGCACAACCCTCATCCTTGAAATTTTCAACCAGTGTGTTGCCACTCGTAAAGCTGTTTATCCAAAATGCCGTTTCTTAATCTATTACTAAGTTATGAATCTTCTACCTATTTTCACTCTCCATACAAATGATGGAATGTTAATTTAGTCCCTATTTGATCTCCATTTTTGTATGAAAATAGTGATTTTTTAGAGATTGTATGGTTAAAAAATAAGGAAAGTTTTTCGATTTACTAGAAATTATTTTATGGGAGAATATGGAGTTGAAAATGAGTTTTGACAAAAATGAGTGTTTGAAAAAATGGGGGCCAAACATAGGCTTAAAT
This sequence comes from Fraxinus excelsior, assembly GCA_019097785.1. Taxonomy (NCBI): domain Eukaryota; kingdom Viridiplantae; phylum Streptophyta; class Magnoliopsida; order Lamiales; family Oleaceae; genus Fraxinus; species Fraxinus excelsior. The sequence continues at coordinate 24,841,584 of CM032639.1, read as the reverse complement.
ATGAATTCAACACTAAAAGGAATTAATATTTTTATGGTGGTTTGACTTAGAAAATTTTGAGCCTCATTAGGTCACATGAGAAATTTGGAAGCTCTTTCTGAAGATCACTTATATCTGTACATTTGTGTTTGGATAAATTTGTTCAGCTTATAAGGAAGTATCCTAATGTGGTTGTAGCCAAATGTCTGGATTATCTCAATTATGTAAAAATTGTTTGTTGAGGTCACATGTCAACCTAGGTCACATGAGTAAAGGTGTGACAAAAGGAAATAAACTTTTGCCCCACATCAGTTATTTGGTTACAAGTATGATTGACCATGTCAATGGTATGTAGGTTGGAACTTAGCTTCGTTATGGGTTTAAACACTGTGATTAATAAATAAGAAGCTTATTAATATTGAAATCTTATACAAAATGTATGGAAAGAGTTCATGCTTAGCACTATATAGTTATTCAATTTGTTTAACAATTATGTATATGTTGGAAAAATGTGCGATGGCTTCTTGTCTTTGTATATGCTAATATATCTGATCAAGTACCTTGTAATTTCGTTTTTAAATCTAAAACATGTATATTGTATCTGTTTGATGATCTTAACATATAAATTGGTAACAAAGGTGTTTTAACTCTTTAAATCCTAGGTAAGAAGTTCTCTAAAATTGTGGGAAGTTCTTACTATATGGATCTAGAAGTATTCATGTGAAACTATGGACCAAAAATAGATATATGGAGTGCTTGAGTTATTCTCTATAGATTCTTGTGTGGAGTTCCTCCATTTTGGACTGGTATATTTAATTTCCTCAAAATAGTATCTCTCTTTGTGACGAGCTTCTTCTTCTCGTGCAGGCATACATTTGCTTTACAGTTTCCATCTGCCTTACAATTCTTTAGAGTTTGTAGTCTTAGGACTATATGCATTTCACATTTAATGCTTTATATTCATTGAAAATCGCATTCTTTGGCATTACACTTCAGTTCAGACCAGCTTGTCTGAATGATGATACATTTTCCTTTATTTTTTTTATAATCATGTTCGTAACCATGATTAATCATCCGTCTAAAGCAAGTTTTTGCATAGAATCTGAACAAGATGTTGCTCATGCCATTATAAGATGGAAAATAGCAAAATGATGCCTACAATTAAATTGTAAGATGAAATTCCCTTATATTCTATTTGAACGATGTAGTTGGTTGGTTTGGAAAAAATGCTTAACCTCATGCTTCTTGTAAATAAATGGTATCTTAAGATACTACAATTTGCAATAGACAATAGTATAATAAATTCTAAGTTATACGGGATTAGAGGTGTCAATTCGGATGGTTCGGGCCGGGTCGACCTGCCAACATATGAGCCCGGTAACGGTCCGCGTGAAAAAAAAAAGCCCACCCGCTATGGGTTCCGGGCCGGTTACGGGTCGGCCCACAAATTTTGGATTAAATCCAGACCCGCCCGCTGACCCATCCGGGTCAAGCCCATGCGGGTCACGGGTCGCGATTTGTTCCGATTTGGCCCGTATGATTGTATAAATAAAATTATAAAAATATAGAATTTTTCATATTTATAACAAAAAATATTTATTTTTTTTTTGTTAAATGTAAACTAAGAATTAAACAAAATGATAAATTCATATTTATACCAAGAAATGTTTACATAGAATTCAAATTTAATGTTACATGAATTATTTATAACTTTGCAAAGTTAAATTTAACTTAAACAAATAACAACTAAATGTATTTCTAATTACTATTATCAAATATTTATAGCATAAGTAAATTCCAACTAGGTCGGCACCTACTTTTTTTCAAATTTTTTTTTCACTGGCCAGCAGGTTAACCGTGGCCCGTGAAGCCCGCGTGTCACACCTCATTGACTCATGAACCGCCCATTCGGGTTACGGGTCGGCCCGTGGTCCCGAGTCGATCTGGGTCGATTTTCACGGGTCTAGCCGGCTCGTCAGTCTTGACACCTCTATATGGGATGTTGAATCTGACATTTATGATTTTATATTGGATTGAAACATATTAACCGTATCGTAGGATATATATGACCTAGAGATCATGTGTATCTTTGATTTTAGCTTCACCCACCTGTCTATGGTTTTAAATTTTATTACTTTGATCCAGTTGAACTTCTTCACACCAGTTTGTTTTTGTATTGCATGATAGAAAACCATAATAGGATTATCGATCAAAACAATAATCAAATCCTTAATCCCAATAATATAACCATAGACTCATCTCCATGTTGAAATCCGAGAAAATAACAAAACATAAAACATACATGTATCCATAGTAATCTGATTAATTGCCTAGATAGGTTAGGATCTTCCAAATGATTGGTGATCTTCACTTCAACTTTTGCTCTCTATTGATAGGGATGTAGAGAAACTCAAGAACACCAACAAATGGAGACCATAACCATATAAAATAATAGTAGTAACTCAATAGTCACTATCTTTCAGTTGCTTCAAATTGGTCACTCATCAATTTAAAACAACACTCCGGTCTCCACACTATAATTCCATGAAATCTAATACCCATTAGTCACAATACATGTTTAACGTATCACTTTAATTGACTAATATCCTTTAAATAATAGCATCACACATTTCAATATACAACGTGTGGCCCTATATATGTTGAAAATATCCAACATTCTCCCATTGGGCTATACATGTAATCTTACAAATGTGCGCATCCTTATGAGCCCAAAATTTTGCTATTATTATTATGGGTATTACCAAACAATATCATCCATTATTCATATTGATATAGGATCAAAGTGATTTTCGTCACATTTAACGTGACTAAATCCATCAATGGTCACATACACCCATACAACCAAATGATATAGATCAATCATGGGAGTGTAGAATGGAAATTACATGTTATGTGATCCAAACACGTCTATTTCCAAGTGGTCCAACCCTATTTCTTAAGTAAGATCAATACTGAACATAATAACATAGTGAAATGAACTGAATACTTTATTTCTATACAGAATAATATCCAAATACACAAATGTGTCCAAACATAAAGCAATGAAAATAAAAACTCCCACTAAAACATGATATCCTCATGATATACAACACCCATACGAACAGTGTGTTCATGAAAGACCTTGTGTGTCAATCCCTTAGTAAGCGGATCCGCAATCATGGAGTTTGTCTCAATATGCTCTATGGAAATCTGTCCACTTTGTACTCTTTCATTCACAACCAGGAATTTGATGTCAATGTGTTTTGACTTAGATGAACTCTTGTTGTTATTGGAATATAGAATTGCTGAGTTATTGTCACAATATAACTTTAGTGGTCTTTCTACGGCATTCAGAGTGTGCAGCCCAGTGATAAAATTTCGTAACCATATTCCATGATTAGATGCCTCATAGCATGCTACAAATTCTACTGCCATGGTAGAAGAAGCTATGAGTGTCTGCTCGGCACTCTTCCAAGAAATAGCTCCTCTAGCTAGCAAATAGATATAGCCTGATGTGGATCTTCTACTATCTTGGCATCCAGTAAAATCAGAATCGGAGTACCTTATGATCTCTAACTGATCCGATCTAATATATGTGAGCATGTAATCCTTTGTTCTCTTCAAATACCCCATAGCCCTTTTAACTGCTTTCCAATGATCCATTCCAGGGTTGCTCAAATATCTGCCTAGCATTCCAACAATAAATGCTATGTCTGGACGTGTACAAACTTGAGCATACATAAGACTCCCAACAACTGATGTATAGGGAATCTTCTGCATTTCCTGAACTTCAAGGTTATTTTGCAAGCATTGTTCAAGACTAAATTTATTTCCCTTAGCGACAAGGGTGTCACCCGATTTACAGTCTTGCATGCCAAACCTCTTAAGTACTTTATCAATATAGCTCTTTTGTGACAACCCAAGAATACCTCAAGAGCAATCTCGATACACCTGAATCCCTAATACAAAAGAGGTATCACCAAGATCTTTCATCTTAAAATTCCTTAATAGAAATCTTTTGGTTTTGTGCAATATACCTATATCATTAGTGGCAAGCAGTATGTCATCAACATACAAAACTAGAAAAATATGCTTACTCCTACTGAACTTCTGATATACACAATCATCAACAACATTTGTCTCAAAACTAAACAAGATAATTACTTGATAAAATTTGTAGTACCATTGACGGGAAGCTTGCTTGAGCCCATATATAGATTTCTTTAATTTGCAAACCATATTCTTCGGGTTTCCTGACATAAAGTTTTCTGGTCACACCATATAGATCGTCTCATCAATGTCGCCATTGATAAATGCCGTCTTAACATCCATCTAATGTAACTCAAGGTCAAAGTGTGCAACAAGTGCCATAATTATCATAAAAGAGTCTTTCGTTGAAACTGAAGAGAAAGTCTCTTTGAAGTCAATATTTTCCTTTTGGGTAAAGCCTTTAACTACAAGACGAACCTTATATCTTTCCACTTTACCTTTCGAATCTTTCTTGGTTTTAAAAACCCATTTGCAACCAATAGGTTTCGGACCTTCTGGTAACGTGACAAGATCCCAAACTTTATTGTCTTACATAGGCTTATACTCCTCATTCATGACATCAATCCACTTTTGAGAGTTAGAACCCATTACTTTCCATCAATCCATTATTTTCCTTAGGTTCTTGGAGAAATACTATAAAATCATTCGAAATATCATTTTTCATTTCTCTCATGGATCTCCTTAAAGGTATTGGCTCTTGAGGTTGGTGAGTTTGTACATCAGGAATAATTACCTCATTTTGGATGGGAGGTTCAACATTATCTTGTTGATATTCTAGATATACTTCTTGATCAATGACAGGTATAGGAACCTACACATTGTCAAAAGTAATAGTAGGATTCGAAACAGATCCTTCCTCAACTTCAATAGTAGGAATCGAAACCGATCATTGCTCAACTTCTTCCTCAAAGTCAATGTCTCTAACCTTATTTCTTTCCCTAAACTCAACATCCTCAAAAAATGTTGTAGTTCCCTTTTCAACAATTAACTAGTGTGGGATCATAGAATTTGTAGAACCTTGATCGCTCAGAATAACCAATAAAGTAGTTGCTCACTATTTTGGAGTCTAATTTCTTTTCATGTGGCCTATAAGGCCTAGCCTCAGCTGGATATCCCCAAATGTGAAAACACTTTAGACTAGGCTTTCTACATGTCCAAAGCTCATAAGGTGTTTTGGCAGCAGCCTTAGTTGATATTCTGTTCAGAATATAAGCTGCAGTTTTTAATGCTTCTTCCTAGAGTGATTTTGGTAAGGTGGAATGACTAATCATACTCCTTACCATATCCTTAAGAGTCCTATTTCATCTCTTAGCTACACCATTCATGCTAGACGATCTGACATGGTGTATTGCGGGACGATTCCACATTCCTCTAGGTATTTAGCAAATGGTACTAGACATTGTTCACCTAAACCGTCATTTCTGCTGTAGTACTCACCACCACGATCAGACCTAATACTTTTTATCCTTTCGTTGAGTTGATTCTCAACCTCAGTTTTAAACACTTTGAACATGTCCAGTGACTCAGACTTTTCATGAATAAGATATAGGTACCCATAACGTGAGTAATAGTCTATTAATGATATAAAATATTGTTGACCATTCCAAGAAGCCGTAGGGAATGGTCCACAAATATCTGTGTGTATCAATTCTAAGACATCCGAAGTTCTGTTAGCACCTAATCTCTTAGTTTTGGTCTATTTTCCCTTAATATATTCAATACATACATCAAAATCTGTGAAGTCCAGAGAATCCAAAATACCATCTAACACAAGTCGTTCAACTCTAGCTTTAGAGATGTGAACTAAGCGCTTGTGCCATAATTTTACTGAATCTTCATTATTTAATTTGTATTTAGTACCACGTGATTCGACATGCGGGTTTTCATTATATGATGCAACAGTATCAAGCAAATATAGGTTATCATATGCAGATAATAAACCAGTACCAATAATATTGGAATTTAAAGAAAGACTAAACTAATTGTTTCAAATGAACAATAATAACCAAATTTGTCTAATAAGGAAACCGAAACCAAATTTCGTCTAAAAGACGACACAACAAAAGTGTCTTTCAAATCCAAATATTGACCAGTTTTCAACAATAACCGAAAAGTGCCTATTACATTAACTTCCACCGACTTGCCATCACCCACATAGATGTGTCTTTCACCATCATTTGGCTTTTGGTAACTCAGATAGCTCTGAATGGAAATACTTATGCGAGTAGTAGAACCAGAATCTAACCACCAAGTATTTCTAGGTACTGAAACTAAATTAACCTCAAAACAGACCAAATTAAGATTTGTACCTTTATTTGCACGCCATGCGTGGTATTTGGTACAGTTCTTCTTCAAATGTCCAATTTTGTTGCAAAAGAAACAAATCCCTTTGTCCTCTTTCCTTTTCTGTTGTACTGGACCTTTAGGAGCAGCTTCATATTCTTTCTTTCTTTTCTTGCCCTTATCTTTAGAAGTGCTTGCCAAATGAACATTTTCAGTTATGTCTTGCTTCAACCTTTCTTCCTCTTGCACACAATATGAAATGAGCTCATTTAGAGACCATTTCTCCTTCTGACAGTTATAACTGACCTTAAATTGATTGAATTGTGCAGGAAGCGAGATCAATACCAAATGTACGAGCAAGTCATCAGATAGCTCGATCTTTAGTGCCTTAAGTTTAGAAACAATATGAGACATCTCCATGATGTACTCCCTTATATTTCCTTTCCCTTTATACCTTATTGAAATCAAGTGTTGTAGAAGCGTACTTGTTTTAGCTTTATCGTTTTTTCCAAAGCGTTTCTCAATTTCGACAAGGAAATCCTTGACATTAGTTACTTCTTCACATAATGCGCCTCTAAAGGTTTCCAGAATGCCGCGCTTAATGATTATTAGACTCATGCGATTTGAGCAATCCCACTTCTCAAAGTTCCTCTTTTCATCAAATGAACTATCGTCCGTAAGAGGAGTGTGTTGCTCAATTCGAAGCGCGAGATCTAGATCCATGTAGCCAAGAACAATCAAAATGTTCTCTTTCCAATCCTTGAAGTTAGTCCCATTGAGCATGGAAAAAAATTAACATTTGCAGATATGGTAGTAGCAGATGAATTAGCTGTAGAGAGAAGATGATGAATTATGCTCATATTAATATTAAAATTCAAAAATCAATAAATTCAAATAATGGTAAGTCCCATCTCAAGATACCCAGCACATCATTAATATCAAGTCTTTGGACAATAATATTAATTGTAAGTAATCAAACATTAACAATAACTTCTGTCAAATAATAAACATATCTTTGGATTGATTTATTATTCACATGGAAACCTTATAATTGTCACACGTTTACCACCACAAGTGTGCATGTAATTCGGCCAAATATTAACCTACTTTTGGGCCGGTTAATATCTGCATGAACTAGCATACACATGAAGTCCTTCTAATATTCTAAGTTAATTAATTTCCACAAGAGATGTTGCTTTGGCAACATATTGCTTCAATCAATTCACTTTTGAATGTTATATATA
>CM032639.1:24819082-24834018 GCA_019097785.1 Fraxinus excelsior | reverse complement strand
TATTGAAATTTAAACTAAAATTCAAACTCTAATACTAGGTAATCCATGTTTGTCAACTTGTACAAGAGCCCTAATATGGCGTGGTAGTTCAAGTGGTCCATATACATGATATCGTCGGTATTCCCAGTCCTCAGCAGCAAGAGCATCTGCAACCTAATTTCCTTCTCTGTAAATGTGGGAGACTGTATCTCTGTCGAAGGAAATGATGTTTGTGATATGTCTGAGTATGGCCTGGATAGCCCATGGTCCACCTCCTCTAGTGATGCAGTGAATAACCATAGTGGAATCAGACTTAATCCAAATCGTCGAATAACCCAATCATTGAGCTAGTAAAATCCCATTGAGAATAGCTCGGAACTATGCCTCTAATATCATGCATGGTCCGTAAGAAGCTAAGAAAGCCCTAATACAGTGTCCTGCATGATCTCTAATGATCTCTTCCCCACTTGCATAACCATCCTTGACGCATCCATCAGTATTGATCTTGACAAATTTGACTGATGGGGTGCGCCACCAAACCAGAATAGGGGGAGAAGGGGAAGGGGGTCCATAAAAATACCAAATATGGGTGCAAGTGTCAAATTCCCTCGCCAATGCACTGCCCGAAATAGGCCTCCCATATGAAGAAAAAAGATCATACGATAGACCCTCCAAATGATACGTCTGGCTACCATACAAATCCCTCTATGTTTCGCATCATTTCTCGCGATCCATAGACACTAAAATATCAGTAGAGGAGTGATAATGCGAATATGTCCACAACCAACATATTGTCTAGAATACCTCCATCCCTGAAATCTCTTTCTGACTCCCTCTCCTGGACACACAGGTATCTGAGAAATGTCCTAAAATGCTTCCATACCTGCTTAGAGATGCTGATGTTAGTGAAAATATGAGTGATTGTCTCAATTTCGGAACAACACTGGTAGCGAGAAGCCAACTGAAAAATGACACTCAGAGATGCAACGCCTAATCCTATCAATCCAAATTTGATCAAAACCAAAGGCCTCTAAAATAGAATAAATGAAGCCCCAGTCTATGTGATCATATGCTTTAGCCATATGTAGCTTCATTTAGCAGGAAAGCCCCATAGAAGATGGCCGCCTTCAAAGAAATCCAAGACTGCCCCGTATACATCATCCTGAATAATGTCCCAGCAATGTTGGAAAAAAAGTGCTGAGAAACCATCTGGTCCAGTAGCACTGTCAGCATCAATACTAAACATCACCTCTCGAACCTCATGAATTAAAGGGATACGGTTTAGTTCCATATTATCATCCTCCATCAAAAGTTTGGGGATGATATCAAAATGAATGAGGTCCAACGGCTGAGTATGAGTAAATAGAAGATCCTAGAAGAATGCAATAGCTGAATTCTGAATGTCCATAGGAGTAGCTAAGACTTCCCCTGCCTGCATCCTGATAGACTTAATACACAATTTGATCTGACGACCCTGAACCATTGTATGAAAATAACGAGTATTGTGGTCTCCTTCACAAACCCAACATGAATCGACCTTTTGCTTCCATAAACCCTCCTCAATAGATAAGGTCCGATTCAAAACTGCATGTGCATGATGTAATAGGTTACGATGCTCTGGTGTAGGGTCTCTATCATATACTATCTCAACCGCATCCACCCTATCCTCAGCATCTCGTACCCATTGGAAAACATCTCCAAACACATGTCGATTCCACCAACGCAGACCCTGTTTCAGCCTAAAGAACTTCTCCCAAAGAGCAGTCATCCCTGTAAGATGATTAGGAAGCGACCACTTCTGAGCGACAAATAAAGAAAAATCATGATGGTTGGTCCAAACGTTGAGAAATCTGAAAGATCTAGGCCCCAAATCATCATCAGAAACCCACTGAAGTAATAAATGCGAACGATCAGATGAAGTCCGATTCAGGTTCCTCACAATAAGTTGTCGACAAAATATTGCTGCAGTAGAATTAATGAGGACCCTATCCAATCTTTTTCTGACTCGACCGTTGGTCCAAGTATACCGGTTCCCAAGGAAGTCGCATCTTCTAAACTACAATCTAACATCATATCAGAAAAATCATTAGTGCCTCAATCACGAGTATTATGACCAGTGTGTTCATCATCATGTGTGATAACGTTAAAGTCTCCCCCAACTAACCAAGGGTCGTCCATATCGAGGGAAATGTGGTGAGAACCCTCCCACAAATCCCTCCTGATAGCTGCATTACATGAAGCATAAATAGGAGTTATATAGATGGGATGCACTAATCTGGGATCCTCAACTCTAACGTGAAGGAATTGGGGGTGATCAGCAATAACAGTAATAGTAGTCCCCGCATTCCAAAAAACCATATTTTGTTCGACACATTCTGAACTCCCATGTCAAAGCGTAGATATTGTCTAATATAATCAAATGTGTTGTAGAATAAAAGGTTCCAGTATAACAAAGAGATAAACCTGATGAAGCTATATGAGTTTCTTCAGGCGTCGACGAGTAGCTACACCAGCTACATCCCTCGCATTCCAAATAATGGTACTCATCTAGATTTGTGTAAAGAGGTATCCTGCGACCGACTCCTGGTCGCCATCGTAGGAAGGAAAGTGTTAGTGTTTTTTTAATTTATTTTTCGACAAACTAGGACAAAACCATCCTCCTCTGTCCTACAACCATACTTGCCAAGTCATCAATCGAAGATCGACGATATGAACCCTGTTGATGAACTTCAATATAAGATAAAGTATCAGATTCAGAGTGATTTGTTGATACAAAAACTTCCATGTTCTGTTGACAAGGTATAGATGTAATAGACACATCCAATAGAATCGGACTCTGTGGCCTCTGTGGTGTATCCTCCAATAGAGGATCAAGATATGTAGGGCTAATAATCAAAGGAGCACTATTGAACGGGACAGGAGATTGAGCTACTGGATGAGCTTCAGATGTGGCAATAGGAGAATTACGGTTACCCGCTCTAATGGGCACAACTGTAAGAGGGACTCCATTGGGTGGAACCGAAGTCTGCACATCCGGAAGAACAGCTGATGTAGTAACAAAAGTATTCAGAGGAACAACTAACTGGGGAGTGCCAGTACGATGATCAGATTGTAGAGAAGTAGAAATCTGCATAGTAGTATTGTTGATGATGGGAGGAGCTGCGTAGCAAGTAGGGGCCATGTGAGTAGCAAGTGTCATAAATGTAGCAATAGTAGTAGCGGAGCCACTAGGATCAATGGGATGAGAAATATGATGGATGGCCTTAGAGGTCTCTCCAGATGAACTGCTATGTCTCATCTGATCTCTCTTAATAGGTGTCCACCTCATGCGAGGTTCTGTTACAACCTTCTTACCTTTTCTCTTATCCTTAGCCGGAGAAGGGTCGTGTTGATGATTGAGGTTACCACTGCCAGGGGCCGTAATAGGTGGAGAAGGTTGGGAACCACTAGAACAGTTCACATCTATGTGACCAAAGTGTCTGCAATGGAAGCAAAAATCAGGAACATTGTCATACACAACCGATTGCTAGTATTCTCCCCTCTTCTCCCTTTCTATCCAAACCCGATCGGGAAGTTTACATTCTAAGTTAACCTCAATATAGACCATCGCTTCACTAGGTCATTAGAGTCGTTTCGTTAATACGAAAAGGAAGCCCAATGGCTTAAGCAATAGCAAATAATGCGCTTTTGGCACGAAAATGAATAGGTAACAAGGAAAATGAGACCCAAACAGGAATGATATGAGCCTCATATTGTGGACTAAAACTATGGGTCCACTTGAAGGCACGCATAGGACATCCATCAATGTACCAAATGGGTTTGAGGAATAATCGTGAGTAATCGTCCTCATGTGCCATGTGTATAATAATATGAGCTTCATCTATGAGACCAATTTCATAATCACTAGTAAATCCAAAGCGTAAAAAATTGTCGCGTACCTTAGTCATTGAGGGTTTTCGATACACAAATTTACCAACAAGAGTGTACTTGTATGCCTCAGCCAAAAATTGTTCATCGAATTCTTCAAATAATATAGCAGGCTCACCATAGTGGATGTATGGCTCCTTAGAAATCAAGCTATGGTGTCTAGAGTCCTCAGGAGTATGGAGGACTTGCACAAATGATTTCTTCTGACTCCTCTCAGCCTGTGTAATCGCGGGTTTGTAATTGAGCGTAGCTGCATAAGATCGAGGGGCTTGGGCAACTCTTGTAGCCCCAGATGGAGGAACATGTATTTTTTTGGGGTTCTGAGCCGGCAGAGGAAGGCCAGGTCTATTCTAAGTATTCCTTGTTTGTTGAGTTAGACATTGAGTTCTATTGGTCAATTTGGATGCATTTCAATCGGTTTTGAGTGTAACTGGAAGATAGGGATCAAAGTTGGAGGAGATTTTCTTCGAGCTATTGGTTGGTGGCATTGGCATAGAATTTGTATTGGGGGGAGCAAAAAGAGTTGATGATGGTGCCTTAGAAAGTGCATTAAATTCCTTAGCCATGTGTGTAGGAGTGGGATTTGAATTCAATTGATCAACAATTCCACCAATTGGTGCATTACTCATGATTTTTGGTCCTACAATAACTTTAGTACAGTTCGAATTTGGAGCCAAACACTCAACATCATTACCTATCGAAGCATTAAACTCAATTCCACATTCAAGCACTTGTGAAGATTTAGTTTCATCAATTCGAGCATTAATTGGCACAATTGGGTGTTGATCCATAACAATACTATCATCAATTGTATTTTTCCCCCCATCGAATTAACCATTTGTATAAGTGGAAAGTCAATAAATTCTTGAACATTGAGTTTTTTGAAGAATACCTTGAAGGCAGCCGACAATTGACCGTGTTTGGAGTGAAATTGGCTTCGACCCGGGGTAGGACTAGGTGCGCCAAGGTGGGAAAGTGGTAGTCTAGTTTGTCGGCCGTCAGTGTTGGTCTTGGTTGCATCGTTTTCAGCAGAAACCTATTTCTGCTCGCAGACATCCTCGACAGCGTGCTATTTAAGGCCAAATTCAACCAGATTGGCTTCAAATTAGAGAGAGCCCATTAGTGCACTAGGTGCGCCAGGTGATGACGCACTAGGCACTGTAGGTCCTCCACCCTGGTTCGTCCGGCCGGCAAAGGAATCTGGATTTTTCTGGGGCGATTTCGTTGTCTCGCTTGGGCAGATTTCTATCAAAGATTTGTTCGGTTGCATGGGTGATTGGGACGAAATGAGACCATGGTTGAGGTCGTCTGAGGCAGGGCTATCGACCGGTGTAGTGCCGCCGACGTCGTTGTGGCCGGAAGTACTGTTTTCGACAGATTTAAAAGTTCCATACAGTTTTTTTTTTTTTTGAAATGGCATTTTCTTGCATTCAAATCTATAGATTATTTTTTGTTTACATTTAAATTAGTTTTTGGAGTTGGTGAAAAAGTTACATCGAGTCGATATAAAATTTTTAAGGGGATTGAAGCATTCAATTCTGAATATTAGGAAGCTGTAAAAAAGGAACTTATATCTGTGACTTGATGGAAAATCTCTCAAAAAAATTGGTTGTTCATAGTTTTCATTTCATTTTTAAGAAGATGAAAAGAACACGTTTCTAATTACTAGGTGTAAGCAACGTGCAATGCACGTTTGCTTAGTTTATATTTCATAGTTTTGTTCAAGAATTAATTTGTTATTAATAAAGATGTAATTTTTTTGGTTAATTAAATAATTAATGATGTAATGTTTATGTAATTGATAAATAATTAAATAAAGTGCATCTCTCTATCATCTCCAACCCAAAATCATAAACAGAAAACCAAATGTATGTTAAGGGGTAAGAAGATGAGTTTACTTAGGCTCCGTTTGATTTTCATTAATGTAGAATGAGAATGAAAAATATAGCCGTTATTGGACCCCACATAAGAGATAGAAATTCAAAATTGATGTGATGGATAACGGTCATATTTTTCATTTTATGGGTTTTTAATGAGAAACAAACGGATGCTTAAACTTTTTGCATGGCTTAAGTCTATACTCTTTTTTAAGTAATAATGCAATTCATTTTATCGTTAAAGTATGATATGTATTACGATAATATATGTATATCATGTGTTAGACTTAGTATTGGTAAGTGACGAGTAAATTTTCGAGGACGAAAATATTTTAAGGGGATGAGAATGTAATACCCCGAAAATTTTCATAAAATATAATTCAATTTTTATATTGCAGTTCTTGGATTCTATTGCAGCTATCTTTATGTTTATCTCGAACTTCAATGCTTCTAGCTCCTTCTTGATTTGCTTCATTCCTGGTTAAGAAATCTGGAATAAAATTGTATTTTCCTTTAATATGGACAATATCAAATTTAAATGGTACAAACCACATTTGCATTCTAATAAGTGGCCTTTCAGCTGCACTTGTCCCAAGTTTATTTGTTCATAATGGTTTTTCTTGAGTATTATCTGTTCTAATAAGAAACTTCTTAGGTAGCAAATAAGGTTCAAAATGTGGTACTCCTTTCTTAATTGCTAAACATTCTTTTGGATTAATATCATACTTCGTTTCGACATCTTTGAATGTGCCTGAAGTATAAGCAACAAGCTCTTCTGGACATTTACACAATGGATTACAAATAAATTCTTTATGGTTTTCTTTTCTTTTGAGGATTGCTCCCCAGTGTAATAGAGATGCATCACTTTCTAAAATAAAGAAATCACCATCATTTGGAATATTTAATTCAGGTAGATTTTCACATATTTTCTTAATTTTATTTATCATTTCTATATCTTCTTGTATCCATTCCTATACAACTCCTTTTTTGAGTTTTTTTTTTTTTTTTTGGTAAAGTGGACTTTGTATTTTGCACAATTTTTGATAAATTTCTAAGAATAATTTAATAATCCGATAAAACTTCGCAGCTCCTTCTTATCTCTAATTTCTGGAAATTCGATAATTTTTTTTCTAATATGAGATTATTGAAGTATTTTTTCTTCAGTAAAAATATATTCTAAGAATTCAATTTCAATTTTAGTTATATCTGATTTTCTTTCTAATATGGCTAATCCATATTTTCTAGCACTATAATTGAATTTTTTAAGATGTTCAATATATTCTTTTAGATTTCTACTATGAATAAGGATATTATCTACATACATAAACAATGAAGAAATTTTTTTATTGGTCTAATAATCTTATCCATTCTTTGTTGAAATATTGCTGGTGCATTCATTAATCCAAATGGCATAACATTTCATTCGAATTGTCTAATAGATTAGGGGTAGTAAAATTAGTTAAAGGTTTTGATGTTTCATCTAGTTTTATCTTCCAATATCCTGATTTACAATCAAATTTAAAATATATTTTACTTCCTTGTATTTGTTTTATTAACAATTCTTTTATTGTTAGTTTATAGCTATTTTGTATGGTTTTAGAGTTTAGATCTCTATAATATATTACCATTCTAGCTCTTCCTCTTTTAATGTCACTATAGTTTCTAACCATAAATACTGGACTATTATATAGACTAGTTGATTATCTTATTACTCATAATTGTAAGAGTTCTTCAATTTGGATTTCAAATTCTTTTTTATCTTCTTCACTATAAGGAAATTGTTCTTTTATCTTCTTAGCATCTAGGTCTTTTAGTTCAATGGTTGTCATATGTTTATTTTTGTCCCATTTGGCTAAGGGGTATTCATGATAACATTCTTTTAGTTCTATTTTAGTACTTTCTAATTCTTCTTCTAAATTGTTAATTCCTAATACTAAAATTTTTTATTTTTTTTATTAATTTCTGATGTCTAGGTTTATGGTGAATTGGTTGATGTGCAATTCCAATGGCTTTATAGATTTTTGGTGTTTTAATTTTGTGATTACAAGGTGTGGTGAATTCAAAACTATTTTTATATTGTTATCCTTCTAAGTCAGTAAAACTTAGTTCAAGATTAACAAATGTTCTAATTTCGTATTTAATTCCATGATAATCTGTAAGAGTTATTCCTTGTGGTAAATCTTCTTCTAGTAAATGGTCAACTAGATATGCTCTAATATGACCTGTACTAGCTCCCGTATTGACAAGGGCTATAATTTCTTTGTAATTATTTTGATTATTTATACATTTTATTATAGTAAGGAAATAATCTTCCTCACATTTTCTAAGGTCAATATCAATGCTATGTCTAAGCATTGTTGGATAATTTCTACTTGTAGATGGTCTACTAGAACTAGAGAGTTCTTTAGTGCTAATACTTCTTTCTATTCTTCTACTAGGCATTCTGGCTACCAGTTGTCCAGAGGTATTCGAGATGACTAATCCTTGATTTCCTACATTATTGTCTATTCTTCTAGATTGCTGATGAAAATCAAGCAATATATTTTGTGGTAAGTAAATGTTAATATTACTTGACATTCTAGGTGGTGTAAATTGTGCTAGATCTCTAAAGTCTTCATGAATTTGTATGAAGTCTCTTGAGAATTTATTGATTTTCCTTTTGGTATGTAGTAGTAAAGGCATATAAAGCTTTACAATGTAAAATTACGGCTTTACTTCTTGGTGGCATAATTAATCTATCAATTTTGTGATATAGATTTAATCCTAGATTTAAGTTTTCATCTAATAAAGACATAGCAAATCCAGGTCTTATAGTAAATATAATTTTCTTCTATACAAGATTTTCAGAGACAACTCCTAATAGGGCATCCATAAGATCATGAAGTATTATGTTATCCATCAAATACATTTATGTAGGAATATCCGTTCCTTTTCTAAAGTATCATTTGACCATTATTTGGATTCCTCCAATCACTATGTTCTTTAATCTTTCTCTAGTAGATACTTTTATTTTTGCTAATTCTCTATTAACCTATTCTCTGGTTATTAGAGGTACAATAGTGTTACCTTTAACATTTTCGATGTTAATAGGTACTTCATTATATTTAGCAATGTATATAGTTTTGTTAAACCAAGGTAATATTGGTCTTACAAAAACATCTTTATCTCTTAAAGATATTTGTTTTTCTTTTATAGCTCATATCTTTCTTCATCAAATACAATTGTTTGTAAAATTCCTTTTCATTATCTAAGGTAGTCTCTATAGTATCCATAATTTCTTGATTCATGTAAATCTGCTCAAATTATGGTTCTTCAATTTCTTCTATGTCTAATTCATAGATTGAGTCTGTTTCAGATACTTCATCTAAGTCTTCGATTATCTCATAATTTGAGTCGGACTCTATTTTTTCCATTAATCTAATGGCTTTAACATTTTCTCTTTCATTTCTATTAGGACAGTTGAGAGATATATGCCCTATTTCATTACATGTAAAACATTTACATTTTTTTATAAAATTCTTCCTTAGATTTCTTTTGAGGTTTTTTATGTTGGTTATATTCTTTTTTTTCAAGGTTTTTTCTTCTTAAAATATTTCTTATGGCTCTTAAATCCTTTATTTATTTTCCAAGGTTTAAGATATTTCTTAAATTTCTTTTTATAATATGATTTCTTAAATGGTTTGTGACAACCGAATTGTGGTACATCTGCTATTTCTCCATAACAATATAAACTTGCTTTCTCACCATTTTTTCTAAGTAGGTATTGGTACATAGATTTTCTGCACCATTCATATAATTTTCTCTTAGCGAATAAAGTTCTCATTCCTAATGTATCAGTTTTATAGTTAGGATCTTCCCAATCTATTTTCTTCCAATAAATTTGGTAATCCTCAAATAATTTCTAACCATATGGTCAGGGTAGTTTAAGAAAATATATATTTAGTAATTTTATATCTTCTTTTGATAGATTTCATTATTTTATGGATTTAGATGCTTTGATATATATCTTTTCAAATTTCTTGGTATATTCGTTTAATTCACACATATCACAGATTTTTGGTAGTTCCATTTCTGTTTCTGCTTATAATGCTTCTTGAGTGATCATGTCAATTTTATTTTATGGTATAACTTCTCCTAAGAGTAAGTATCTAAAGAAATTTTTCATTCGTTTTAAAACTTCCTCAAAGTTTTCAGTATCTAAGCTTTCATTGCTATCAATAGTAATGTTAGATTTTTCTCCATATTTGATTTTATTTTTAGTTTCTTCAGATGTTCTTCTCTAGATATCTGAAATAAGTCCTCTAAAGGTGTGGATTATAAAGTTTTAAGCTTGAGTAGTATTCCATTTATGAAAAGTAACAACTAAATCAGTAGTTTTTGCCCATAAGTCAATAATCTTACTTTTATTATTGCTATCATCAATATCTAGTCATATTCCTGTTGTAGGAATTGGTTCAGTAAATAGTTTAACTGGATTATTATCCCTAAGATGTATAGATTTAGTTGATATAGTCTTAGGTCCTTTTCTAAAATTATAATTTTCTTGTTCTTCTAGTATTCCATATTCTTTCATCCATTCTAAATCTCAATCCTCAGATTCGACTTGCGTCCAATCTGTAGTAATATTTGTCTCTCCGACTAATGGTTGAGTTTCAACTTGTTGATTTAAAGGTTGAGTATTAATTTTAGTAGTTTCCTCTTTGGGTGGAGGATCATTCATATATATATTCTCAGTTTGAATAGCTAATTGTTTTAAACTTTGTTTATAAGCTTCTATTCTTCTCTAGTAGCTACAAAGAATCTTGGTTCTAATTCTTCTATAACATAAGCCGGTAAAGGTGGCTCGATAGATATATAAGAATCATTTTTAAGTTTTGATTCTTTAAATTTCGATTCAATTTGTTTATATATGATTTTTGGTCCTATTTTAATTTATCGTTTACAATTTCTAAATTGCATTCGATATTTTTTATATGAGTTAAAACATCGTGGTTTATAATATTTGTTTTTCCTACGGTTGAGCATAATTATCATATTGTTCTAAAAATTGATTTATTATAATATCTTCTTCTTCATATTCGAAAAATTCATCTACTAAAATTTGTAATTCTTTATTTTTTATTTCTGCTAATTCTTGAGAACTATTTACTTGTTTTATCTCTTCACTTAGAGAGTTATATTTAGTACTTAATTTTGTTGTTAATTCTTGCAATTTAATTCGATTAGTATTAGTTAATATATTAATATTTTGTAATTCTTCTAAAATGATTTTATCTCTTTTATTCATTTTATAAGTTCTAAAAATTTTCTTCAATTTCGTTACTAGGCTCTGATACCAATTTTGGGGGTAAAAAAGCGGAAAATATTTAAAATATAAGACTAAGGGTATAACACACAAAATGCTCATAAAATAACAAAATTGTGTCCAAGTAGTGGTAAAGGGTGATGTACAAATAGCCTTTTCCTAATGCTATAGATCATTCTACAGATAATGTTGTACAGATAAATGGCCTGAAAGAGAGAAAAAAAATTAGAGACAAAAATAAAAGAAATTCAATTATTATAATCATTCACCCTTTCACGTTATTTATCTGCACATTATTATGTACATAATTTCTTTCATGATATTTATTTGTACATTATTGTACAAATATCATTACTTGGTTAATCTAGCTGCCTTATTGTGGCCATGTAGTCCTCTTGCACGCCAAATTTCGTTACGAGGCTCATTTTTGTCCCATTTTGCCTCCCAAACATTTTTTTTTCATCTCTAAGCCTCTCATTTTGACCTCGAGCCTTAACGGTCATCGTAATCCCCTCTTTTAATCCCCATAATGTCATTCTTTGTTCACGTTTATGTTTGTCTCCTACAAGTGACAAAAAGGATATTCGAAAGAAAACTACCAATTGACTACAAAAATATAAATATTTCACTATAAATAAGTGTATTCTTATCTCCGTGTCATTGAAATTATTTGTTTTGAAATGAGAACGAGTAGACTCACCATTATTCTTTTAAAGATCAATGATTATTGAGAAACAATATTGATCGTAATTTTAGCCCGCAAAACTATACACATTGCAAGGAACGTTGTGGTGACGGGCGAAAAAATATTTTTGTTGCCTGCCCTTTTTTACTCTCTTTCAAGTTATATATGGGCACTGCGTTATTTTATAAGATCATTACAATTTTCTAAAGGTTCCTAATATTTACTCACAAAGACACTTTTATTCTCAAAATTTTATTGCATTTTATTCACGACCATAAATTAAATAACATATCTCTTGATGACAATTTCAGTTAAGAGGGACGACAATTTTTTGTCCCTCATATTATATTAGATAAAAAAAAAAAGGGGCAAAGCAAATACAAAAGTGTAACTACATATCTATCATTTATTTTAAAATATGTTAATGGAGTTTTTTTATTAAAATTGTGATTATATAATGTTTTTGTTTGGCCACCATTTCTTAAAATTCATTTTCCTCCAAACTTATTTTCCACAACGTACTTCATGATATTCACAATTTTTATCAACTTTCCACCTACACATTTCAGTAATTTTTATCAAAATCTAGTAAAAAATCAATTTTTTTTTATCAAAACTAAACATGAGCACAAGCTAATGAATAAAAGATTAAGGATAAGAATTACAATAAAAATAATTATTAAGAGAGACAAAAATTATAAATTATAAACCTTTAATGCAATAAAAATAATTATTAAGAAATAAAGAATATAATGACAAAGAATAAATATTATAAACCCTGTTTTGGAGTATTATTTTCACCGATTTTGAGGGGCACCACCTATGAGAGGTTAGAAAAATCGATGCTTGTTAGGTTTTTGGGTAACGATTTTGAATGGTTAAAAAATTGGAAAATAGCATAGAACATCCCTACCTTTTAATGTTATTGTGCAAAATGTCCATACTTTTCATTTTTTGACATTTTCACACTTACATTTCACCTTTCATTGCTCAAAAGATCATTTTCAACCATTTTTCCAATAAAATGATGATTTTACCCTCATATTCAAATGGAACAAAAAGAAAAAGATGAATAACCAACTACAATTATAGTCATTAAGTTTTTAAAAAATTACAAAGAAATCATAAATTCTTCATCACAACCTACCAAACTTTCACCTATAGATTCATATAGCACACCACCTTTTGACCACCACGCCCACCGAACTTCACCACCACCAACCTCGCTTCACTCCCTCATCGTCCTCCCCCACACGAATTTGAAGATTAGAGCACTTAGGACTCACCAATTCTTGTCAGACAATTCTCTCCGTGCATCGCGCCCGTGGAGAGTTTTGGACCAGAAATTGAAACGATTGGGGGGGATAATTGGTTCAATTAGATTCATACCCATTATCGTTTGGGTTTGTTGAAGGTTTGATTGATGCCAATTGGAGGATTTAGTGTTGTGGGATGCATGAGTTGAAGGAGAAGAGTTTAGCAAAATGGGCGTCGTTACTGTTGAATGTCTATATTACAGTAGAATGATTTGAGGCAGGTTTGATTGATGTGAGGCCATGTATAGGTTCATCGAGGTGAGGGGTAACCGTCGGTGGTGGTGCACGACCGTGGGTGGCACCGAAAGTGGGGTTGCCTAAAGGGTTGCATACGGCAGTTTGGTATTTTAGGCTGCAAATGTGGCTGTTTTCGACAGATTTTGTGATCAATATTGTGGGAGAGGATGTTGGGAAGAATGAAGCGAGGCTAGTTATGGTGGAGTTCGACGGCGCGGTATCCAGAAAGTGGTGCTATGTGGATCTATAGGTGGCGGTTTGGTGGGGTTGTGAAAGTGGTGATTGTGGAGAATTTAGGACATATCTGTAATATTTTAAAAAATTTAGGACTGTATTGCAATTAGTTGTTTATTTTTTTCTTTTCTTTTCTTTTCTTTTTGTTTCATTTGAATAGAAGGGTAAAATCGTCATTTTATTGAAAAAATAGTTGAAAATGACATTTTGCGCAATGAAATGTGGAATGTAGGAGTGAAAATGCAAAAAATGAAAGGTTTGACATTTTGCATAATAACATTGAAAGGTAGGGACGTTTTTTGCTATTTACCAATTAAAAAATCACCCAAAAACGATATATTGTAATTTTGACTGATTTTCTAAACGTACGAAATCAGAGGTTTTTTTACCATTTCTCAAACACTCTTCTACTTTTACCCATTATAAAATTATTATTTACAAAACATATTTTTTTTTTAGTATGAAATTATAAATAAAAATATACTGGCTAGAAAAATTATTTATAAGCAAAACAATTATATTATAATTAAAAAATTACTTATAAGTTAAATATTATTTACAAGATAAAAATTTATTTTTGTGTAAAAATCTTACTCATAAGACAAAAAAAGAACTTACTTATAAGTAAAAAATTCGCTTATGTGTAAAAATTATTTTAATGTACAAAATTAACTTGTAATTATCGCTTGTGTAAAATTATTTAAAAGTACAAAATTAACTTATAATTACAAATTTTATATATAACTAAGAAATACTAATATAAAATTTTAAATAAATATTTAACTTTATTTAAATTTTTAAGTTAAATATTAACTTATATGTAAAGAAATTTATATAAGTAAAATATCACTTATAAGTAAAAAATCTCATACAAAATACCAAACTCAAAATTTCATTAAGAGACATGTATATGCATATAACTTTACTTTCTTAAAAAACTTTCAAAATCGGTGAATAATAAACATTCAAGTATGAATTGCGCTATTAATAAAATTAGAAAAGGAACTCCCAAGCATGCCCTAAGTCTTTGCCATTTCACGTGGGTGGTTCGACTTACTCCTGATTTAATTCTTAAAGTCTACAAAAAGAAAAGCCATCTTTCGGTCGTTATTAAATTTTGTATGTATCTCTTCCTTGCTCTTAAATGTTTGTATATATGCACGTCATTATGGGTTTTGTAGAATTTTAGCTACTTGAGTTGAACTAAATTTCGTCTTCTACAAATTTTATGTATTGGAATTATGGCTTTATTTTTGAGTGGTAATTTGTGTTGTTTCTTGCAAATTTTAATGCTAAAAATATGTACTAGTTTTGACCAAAAAAAATTGCCCCTATTTCTGAAATCAGGTTGTTTGATTGCTTGAGGAAATAAAGAT